>BQKZ01006016.1:12841-29506 GCA_036244855.1 Temnopleurus reevesii | reverse complement strand
TGACGCCATGGCGGCTGGATCGCAAACATGAAAAACTTTCAGCCTATCCGAGCGCGAGTCTATCAATTGCAAAGGCCGCGCCAGCCATGTGGGACACTACGCATGCGCTGGCCATGAAGCGTGTTTGGGGCTGAAGTTTATTTGAGTAAAAGATTGGCAAATTTTTGTTGAAAAAAAAACAAAAAAAAAAACCTCGACGCGGGGCGGAAAACACGGGCGGGTGGGCGAGGGCAAACAAACGTTTTTTTTTTTGGGCCTTACCTTTGACAAGAAAGTTAGCTGGAGTAGAAGAAGGATGTCTCATCATCGACTGTTCCAAGAGAGACAGGTGAGATGGATCGATCAGGAGAGCTCTTGATGAGTGAAACATGGAACTGTTGATGCGGAAATCTGCCTTGTATCCTACAGTCTCTCCCTTACGACTAAAGAAAAACATAACAAGGAGAACCATTAATTAGCAAAGAGTTTAAAGGTGAAATGTCAAATCATCGTAACACTGATTCAAATGTATGCGAACATTCTAATATCTTTGAAACTAAGAATATCTGAAAGTAATATAGAATAAAATCAAAATTTACTAAAAAAAGGAGTATATATAGACCAGCACTCAGAAAGCATATGGCTTTGGGCTAAAACTTTGACTTATGTATATATGTTTAAATTCTCCCAAATGCTGGCCATTGTTTTTAACTTACTTGGTCAATGGGATCCCTCTGTCGGCACCTTCCACTTTGAGAAGTGAAAGGGGTGTTTGTGCTAGGAGGCGCCCTGTAGTCAGTTTTTTTCTTTCTAACCATCTGAATATGATATATCCAGATCTATTCTGCAAGCTCTTCAGAAAGAATGAATGTGATTCCTAATTTGATATATGATATTGATCCATTTGTAAAATATGTACGTCCGAAATGAATGGGAATTTTCCATAATAGTATCACATTTTCATTCCACAGTTTCTAACTCATGGATACCCATCAGAGATGGGTGAGAACTTTGAATCACATTAATTTTTGTTGATTCTCCATAATGCTAGCCAGTCGTTCCACTTACTTTGTCAATGGGATCCCTCTATCGGCGTCTTCCACTTTGAGAAGTGAGAGGAGTGTTTGTGCAAGGGGTTTAAGTTCATAAAGATTACGCTAAAGTTTCTAACTTAAAAATACCCCTCAGAGATACTTTGAATTATACTTTGGATTATATATATATATTTTTTTAATTCCCCACAATGTTTGCAATGCATTTCGACTTACTTGGTTAATGGGATCCCTGTATCGACGCCTTACACTTTGTGCAAAGGGTTCATGTCTATAAAGATTACGCCAAAGTTTCTAACTTAAGGATACCCATCAGAGATTAATATAAAAACTTCAAACGATGTAAATTTTTTTTTGTTTCTCCGCAATGTTTGCCATGTCTTTAACTTACTTGTCAACGGAATCCCTCTGTCGGCACCTTCTACTTTGAGAAGTGAGAGGGGTGTTTGTGCAATGGGTTTAGGTCCATAAAGATGAAGCCAAAGTTTCTAACTTAAGGATACCCATCAGAGATAGATGAAAACTTTGAATCATATATCTTTTGTATTATTCTCCGCAATGGTGGCCATGCTTTTAACTTACTTGGTCAATGGAATCCCTCTGTCGGCGCCTTCCACTTTGAGAAGTGAGAGGGGTGTTTGTGCTAGCAGGTGCCCTATAGTCAGGGGTGTTTTTTACCATTTCTTAAAAACCATTTGAATAGGATATATCCAAATCTATTCTACAAGCATTTCAGAAAGAATAAAAGTGATTCCTGATTTGACATATAATATTGACCAATTTATAACATATTTATGTACAAGGTCAATGGGGATTTTTACATAATGGCAAACTTATTATGCTAAAGTGTCTGATACCCATTAGAGATAGGTGAAAGCTTTGAATCATATTGTTTTTTTTTGTTCTCCGAAATGGTGGCCATGCTTTTAACTTACTTGGTCAATGGAATCCCTCTGTCGGCGCCTTCCACTTTGAGAAGTGAGAGGGGTGTCTGTGCGAGGAGGTGCCCCGTAGTCAAAGGATTTTTTAAAACATTTTTTGAACCATTTGAATATGATATATCAACATCTATTCTGCAAGCGTTTCAGAAAGAATGAGAGTGATTCTAATTTTATATGATTTTGATGCATTTTTAACATCTATGTACAAAGTCAATGGGGAGTTTTCCACAATGGCATGACATCAGGGATGGATTTGAAAACTTTGAATCACATTAAATTTTTTAAATTCTCCACAATGTTCGCCATTGTCTTCCACTTACTTGGTCAATGGGATCCCTCTGTCGGCACCTTCCACTTTGAGAAGTGAGAGGGGTGTTTGCGCTAGGAGGTGCCCCGTCGTAAGGTTGTGATTACGATCGTTCTCCGCCTTTAAATCAATATTTTTAGCAACTGGTAGGTCATCTAATGATAAAAACTGGAAAAGTTGAGAAGAGAGAAATATGACATTAAACTTTCTTCATGTTTTAATCCAAATGTTTAGCCACTGGCAGGTCATCTAATGATAAAGACTGGAAANAGTCTCTCACTATTTGAGGAGAACAGTATTCCCTGAATTACCCATGATTGTCCCGAATGAATTTTTAAAATTACATGGCACATGTCAACCTCAATAAAACACTGCCAATTAATGTTTATTTATGTTGGAATAAGACAAGAATTATTTCAATTACGTCAACCTAATTTACTGATTTCAACATATTTTCATGCATCATCGATTACCATAGGACTCGCACATTTTGGGAGGACATTAAACTCCCTGATATGAATGATATTTGATCAAATTTCTTGATTATAAAGCTGTGCTTAGAACTATGCAAGACTGAACGATCGACTGGTGATCTTATCTCGCACTCAATGATAACTCCTGGAGCTGAATCGTAGTGAAGAAAAGATCACCAGTCGTTCATAAAACTGTGCATACAGTCGTGTGTAGATCTATGCACAGCTTTATGAAACACAACCCTGGGCGGTGTTTCACCAAGATAAGAAAGACTTCATGAACGACTTTACGTTCGACTGGTACCCCTTCTTGTGCGTAATTGTTCACATTATCATGCGCATTCAGCGCAAGAACTGATACATGTACCAGTCGAACGTAAAGTCGTGCGTAACTTTAAGAACGATTTGGTGAAACACCTCCCTGGATACTTAAGAAATAAAGAAATACATCACTCACCAGCTGTAGCGTGGCCAGGAAGTAGCGGCTGACTTCGTGAATCTGACGGTCCTCAACCACTTCCTGAAAGGTTGCGACCTTTGCCTTCTTCTCAGACTTCTTCTGAATGTTGTCTAATCTATCCAGGACGAACTTGCCGTATTCGTTGATGTCAAAGTAAGCAAACTTTTCCTGAAAAAAAAGAAAGATATTTTCACATCTTTACAGGTTAGCTCAAAGAAAATTCTGAGCCACAAACAACTGTTGTTAGTTGTTTTAAGTATGTGATTTGAGACTTTACATCCTTATAAAAGCCTCAAATGTACTGCATGAATTATTTTCGGAAACATTTTGTTCTCATGTTTCCCAAATTAATGGTCTAATCCAGCTGGTCTACCCTGTTCAGTGCACATTTTCGAAGTAAATGTTGAAGTAAGTAACCGTTTCCTGAAGATCCAAAATGAAAAATATAAAATATTCAGATCATTTTATGGAACAGCTTGAATGACATTACAGGTAGCAAACATTTACCTTAAAGCCAAAAATATAGAACCTAGTTCCCTTTTAATTTCCTGAAGCCTTCTTTTTGGGGGAAGTTTGAAAATGAAGGATCACCAATGAATTAAACAACACAATAAAATTTAACAGGAATATGTTATTAGGTCAACCTTGCCTGAGTAGACATCGCTAAGCCAAATAATTGCCTAACTCAAAGGTGTTTTTAAGTCCTCTTACATCCTATTATTTTTTTTCCCCCTGATATGCTAAATCTTCTCCAAGTTATTTCTTCAGTCCCAACAGATTTGACCGAGGCAAGTTTGAATGTATTTCTACAGCACATTTTACAATATGAGCACAAGTTTTTAGTAAGATTGCCATCAACGTGTGTTATAGCAAAGGTTATATGAACATTCATTCGCTGCAATAATATTTAATAGCAATAATATGCATGTATGACATGAAGAAAGTTATTTTCCTCGAAATACATTGTAGCAACACACTCTTTGACAGGTACATGTATGTATACATTTGTCAATTGACTCACCTCTCTTGTTAGTATAGGTGTTATCCTATCTTCCCACTGCTGTACTCGGTTGGAAAGTTCAGTAATCTGTGCGTACTCAGCTGCACCTACTAAGTAGGCTTACCTGACATAGCACCAGACCTACAAAAATCCTAAGGCAACCAGATCATTGAAAATTGAGACTGTCAAAGACTAACCTCTCTTGTTAGTATAGGTGTTATCCTATCTTCCCACTGCTGTACCCGTTTAGAGAGTTCAGTCATCTGAGCGTACTCTGATGCACTTGCTAGATAGGCTTCCTGTATAATAATAATAATAATATTAATAATAAAATATGCTTAATATAGCGCTTAACATTAATAAGAAATCTCTAAGCACTTTACAATTATAAACACAAACAAAAGCATTCATTGATAATAACAAATCGTAGTGTTGTTTGTTTTTATTGTAAAGAAGTACATGTATATCTATTACTTCATTTGAATTTATCACGGATCATTGCCTACAAATTCTTGTTTTTTAACATGAAAATAAAACAAGAGTCAAATCAAATAAAACAAAACCCGTTCCCCAAAATGACTACACTTACACACTAACAATACCCAAAAATAATCAAACAGGATTTATTGTCAACTAAATCTGTCTTTATTGGCTTTATCATTATCATGCATTTTGATGCTATGCTAATCAATTGATTCAAATTGAATTAATTTGATCCCTTTCAAGACAAACCAAGATAGTACCACATGGGGGTAACAGAATTACATGCCACTTTGAGCTACATTTTTTGTCAGTTTTAGCTCAGTGACAGACTCCGATAACTCTCTTCAAATTTAGTACAAAGTAAGTGCTAGCATATAGGGAGAAAAAAAAAATTTACATTGCCTACAAGGATTGCACCAAGTTATAAAGAATGTCTGCAATGAAATTTCATCAGAAAATTTGCTCATTTGGGTACTGTATAAGCCATTATTTTTGCGTACAGATATTTTCGTGATTTCTGACCATTTTGACACATTGGCGTGTTGTTATTTTCACGCTTTTGACAGTGTTTGTACACTAATGAATGTGCACCATATAGAGTGGATATTTTCGCAAGGCCATAACTGCAAAATTAGCGAAAATAAAACCACCACAAAAATTTCAGCTTATACAGTAAATAAACAGTCCATGTAAATTGAAAAATTATACCGTGCACATTTTTGAAGAGAGAGTTTCAAACTACACTGTATGTTACATACTTCAAGGAATTGAAGCAAGCTACTTTCTCTAAGGACAACTAGAGGTGCTTTTGAAAAACATTCCCAGAAATTTCTAGTGTGGAATTGCCAAACAACTGCTTACCACATGTTTCCTAACAAGTTCTTCATAGCTGGTTATCATCTCTTGTTGACTGTTCGCCATAAAGTCATCTAAGGGAGACAAGCAAAAAAGGGTTGGTATAAAATGATGAAGATGATGATTTGTGATTTATTTTCTCTCTTTTGTCTTTCCCATTCCCTGCCTTCTCACTTTCCTTCTTTTACTTTCTAAACTGATCTTTTCCCCATCATTCCTTCTTTCCTTTTTTCTGCCCTATCTCTTCCCATCTCTCTCACTCACATTCTCTTGCTATCCTTCCTAACCCACTCACTTTCATTTCATTGTTTGTGTAAATTAAATGACATTTTGCAAAGCGCATAGAGAATTTTAACAAAAAATTCTCTAAAGACACACACACACAAACACTCCATCTGTTTTTTGCCCTTCCAAATTTCTCTTCCTTTTTCTATCTCATTATCTCTTTATAATCTTGCCTTCTCCCTACTTTCTCTTCATCTTCAAACCACTCCCAATATGTAATTATATAATTATATATTATAATTGTATCTCCCTCCCTTCAATTCTTTTTCTACAACTATCTCTCTCCCATTTTTTTTCTTTTCACAATTACTTGAAGAACTCATCTAAGGTGATACAAAATGGGTGTAAATAATGTGTGAATTAACTGCTTCTCTCCCTCTCCCCCATTACCAAAATATTTCTCCACTTTCTCTATCTTCCAGCTCCTTTCTCTGTAATTGCTTAAAGAAAGTTTGAAATTCAACTATTCTATGGTATATCCCACCCCCGGAAAACCTTTACTTTACTCTCCTCCTTATTTTCTACCATCTCTCTTCCTTAATGCCGCTTATACGCCCTTCAAAAACAATTCTCTCTCAATTTCTCCGCCTCTCTCCCTCTCTCTTTCTCTCGCTGTATCAATAAATTCTCCATACCTGGTTGCGCTGCGAGTCTATTCTCTGGAACCACATCATCATCCTCAACATCCTCCGGTCCTGCATCAAACCCAAAGTTATCTCCCCCACCATCATCCATCTCTGGGAGAGCATCGTTGTCCTGGTAACCAATGGCGTCCTCATTCTCCTCCTTCTCTCTCTGAGCAAGCTCTTCAAATTTCCCTTGCTGAGCCTAAAACAATGGAGGCAAATAAGATACTTCAATAAAAAAAGTTTCATACCCCTGTCTATCTGAGGAAAATTGGAGTAGTTTTTTTTTTTTTAATATAAAAAGGCAAAATAAACAAGTTTTTTTGCCCTGTAAACTTTGGCTCCGTGAACACAAAATTTTATCAGTTCACCCCCACATGCTTATACATATTTGGATTTTGTCGAAATCCATTCAACGATTCTGAAGCTATCGTGGTAACGAGTTTCAGATGGATGGATGGACAACCCGAAAAAATAATGCAGCTGGCACCAACATATGGTGGCGGAGGCATAAAAATTATTCGACTGGCGTCCATAGGTTCTGAAAAATGGTGTAAGTAGGTAAAAATAATTCTTGTTTGCTTGAGCCTTTATTCAGACCTACATTTTCTTTGATTTCACCAGTGCATGCGCATAACATTTTCGAATGATTCTTGAACTCAATGTATGAGCTACTCACCAAACGTTTCTTTTCTCTCCTGCTTATATCCATTTGCTTCTTGTATTCAGAGTGGTAAAGATGCTCAAACTCGCCATGATACGGTAGATTGAGTGGGTTGCTAGGAAGTTTGGAAGCGTGTGAGAAGTCTGCAAAATAGAATGGATTTGTAAAACTGATTCAATGATCAAATAAATTATTGCAAACATACCACTATTTCAGATTAGAACTATAAATGGCACTGCACGAGAGGGAAGAAAACTATTCACTTAAGACTCTGTAATACAATGAAAAAAATGAAATCGTGAAATCATAGTATGAAAGTTTTGAATGATAACATATCATCTTCCATATTCATGAGTGGTGGGAAGTTAAGTATTACTGATAGCTATGCTCCCTTGCCATGCAATTCTCTAACATTGTCATTGCGGATTATTGGGTGCCACACACTTCAACATTATTTCAACAATATTGACTTTTTAAGGTTTATACATACTTATTATATTGTCTACATTGGACAAAATATTGCCTACATGGGTTATAGTATGGCACATCTTCCATACTTAGTCGGTATAAAAATGAACTCTGTTGATGTGAAAAAAAAAAAATCCTTTTTAAACTTACAAGCTTTGTTGATGAAGTCTACGAGGGGACAGAGAGCTGCTTTCTCTGGAACTGGCTGCTTCTTCCTCTTTCGTCCCTTCCCAGCACCCTTTGCCATCGACGACGGTAACTTGAAATTCTTTCCTAAAATTTGAAGTAAAAAAAAAAAACGAATGCTAAGGAGGTGTTGCTACAAGGTTGCAGGTGATTTGCGAACGCCCATCAATCAACCATTGTTTCATGAGAGTCTTGTCAAAAGTAAAGACGGTGTGTGAATAAAAATGTGTGTTTTAATTTGCATCCAAACCTTGTAACAACAACCCCAGTAGAAAAGTTCTGCGATTCTAACTCGCAATGTTATAGTCTTCGGGTGGCTTTTGTTATAATTTTTCAGTTCTAGATTTATTTTATTGGAAATTTCATTTATTTCCCTTCACATCCATACCCAATTTGTAATGGTTATGCCACCCTTGGATTCACAGCACCCCTGAAAGACGACAAAGTAAAAAGTGAAGAGTTTAAAGAGATATAAATGCATTAACTAAAATGGTAGAATTTTCTTTGACGAGTTATAGAAGTAAATGCACCTTATACTTTTTCATCAAAATCTTTCCTGATTTTTCTAATAACTATGCAGTTGAAAGAGATTGGAATACTTGAATAAAAAAAATAAGAGCTAACATTTTAATAACAACTTGCTATTTCAATTACTGTGAACAAGATAGCGGGTTGTCCTAAAAGGCAGGTTTTTTAATCAAATCAAAGAAGAAAGAAAGAAGAAAGAAGTGTAGGATGAGAAAGTAGAAAAGGAAACAAAAGTGCAAAGGGAAAGAGAAAAACACATCACTGGAATGGAGAGATAAAGATGATAGAACTTACCTTTTTTGTAGGGCTTGATGAATTCCCCTTTGTTGTCATGGGGATCCAGAGGCTCCCAGGGGTCAACAAACTCTTTGATTGGTTTTATTGGAGGTGCAACGACCCTTGCTCTCAATGCCCTCTTCTCTTCCACCTGCACATCAATTAAATATAAATCGAAGAAAAGTAAAAATGACCTTTGACCTTTACATATTCTTCGCAGGTAGCATATAATTCAATACAATTTTTAAAAAAAATACGGAAATTCAACTTTAGCCATGCTCTTCACCATGTGATAGTTTCTTTCTTTAGAAAGATCTGATGGTAGGGGATCTTTTTTAAATCAGTCCTGAAAATGACTGAGCAAAGTATCTTTCTTTAGATAAGTTCTGAAAAATAGTTAGCAAAGCTCTGATGGTAGGTCATCTTTTTGTTAATCAGTCTTGAAAAGCTACGATGAGAAAGTATTTTTCTTTAAATGGTAGAATATCTTTGTTGAAGTTAGTCTTGAAAAGGACTGAGGAAACTTCAGAAAACCATTACTGGTCTCTTATCAAAATTAATCTCATTTTTCAATCTCCAATGCAGTGAAAACATTGCCACAATTGTTATGTATTTTGACCTTCATGTTAATTTCTCTACAACATTCTTCTTGTATGATAATGAGAATAGAAATAGCTCTTGACATCAATAACCTTTAACCCCAATGAATGTATCCCACTCACCTGCATGGGCTGTTCTTCGTCAAACATGTCATCAAAAGGCATACCCATCTCAACATCGTCGGCTACAAATAAAAAGAAGACAAATTGAACATTTGCTTATACTGGACTCAGGTACAAATGGCATTCATATACACTTGCAGACATGCCAAGCAAAAATCCAAGCAGAATTTTACTGGCCATAATAGACAAAATGGCATTCTCTAACGAATACAGGCTCACATATTTCCAGCTCGCAATCATTTCATACATCATGATCATGAAGCTCAAGTGTATATAAAAAATGGATGCCTTGCCTTATATTTCATATTTCTTATATCAAACTAGTGGATTACAACATCATCATTGTCATTAGGGATATCTGGGCCTTCATTGCATAAAAAGTTGTGCTTAAACGCAAGTCATAAAATTTAAATCAACTCCATTTCCAACCAATCAGGAGCACGAACTTTAATAGGAAACGTGTTTCATTTTCTGAGTAGTGTTTAAACACAACTTTTGATGCAATAGGGCACAGGTAACACGTTATCACTCTGATGTGGACTAAACCCAGATGTAGGAAAAAGAAGACTGAGGTCCGGAAAGTCTTAGGTTCATTGTTTTTATCGTCTAGGATCTCTGGTAACACATTATTCTTCTTCCCTGGACTGAACCCAGCAGAAGTCCGGATGCTAGATTATCGTATCCTTGTCTACCCCCCGGGATTTCACCTAAAATGACTCTCAACCTACCGCTGATGTTGAGCTTTGGGATTACGTCACCATCATCATCTGGAATCTTGGGCAATACATTATCATTCTTTTCTGTACTGAAAATAGTTGTAGAAACAAAGAGATAAGACTTCAAGACTTCCAATAGTCCCTATCCTAGACTATTGGACTGGTCATCTATTTCCCCGCCCCCCTGGATCTACCCAAAATGACCCTTGACCTACCACTGATGTCAAGCTTGGGGATAACATCATCATCAGCATCCGGGATCTCTGGTAATACATTATCATTCTTCTCTGGACTAATTGCAGCTATGGGAAAAAGAAGACTCGGGGTCCAATAGTCCTGACGCAAAGACTATTATCCCCAGTCTATCCCCCTACCCCGAAAAAAATGACTCTCAACTTACCACTGATGTTGAGCTTTGGGATTACGTTGTCATCATCATCTGGTATCTCTGGCAATACATTATCATTCTTCTCAGGATTGAATGCAGCTATGGGAAAAAGAAGACTCAGGTCCAATAGTCCTGAACCCAAGACTATCATCCCCAGTATATCCCTCCCCCCCCAAAAAAAAAGACTGAACCCAGCAGAATTCCGGATGCTAGATTATCGTATCCTTGTCTACCCCCCGGGATTTCACCTAAAATGACTCTCAACCTACCGCTGATGTCGAGCTTTGGGATTACGTTGTCATCATCATCTGGAATCTCTGGCAATACATTATCATTCTTCTCTGGACTGAACGCCGCTGTAAAAACAAGGAGAACAAACATGGAGGACAAAATAAGAATCGGTAAGCATTCCTACCAAACTAAATCTTTAGCAAAAATTTGGCAATGCCAGAATTGTAAACATAAAAATAGCACTGTACAATTTTCAATATATAAAAACATTTTTATATTGAAATAATAATGATTGTTCAAAAATCACATTTTTGTCATTACTTGCTATATTGCCTTCAAACAATATTGAAAATATAACATTGATATTTCTTTTTTTTTTATTGCAATTCACACATAATTAATGACTGTTAATATTCAACACGACATATCACTGTATCAACGATATGAAAGTCAACTACAGTTAGTATAATCAAATAATAGAAATTATTATCTATATGAGAGTTTTAAGCTGTGCAACATTAGGCCATGTTGCACGGCTTCAATTTCACACATGCGCAAAGCAGTGATCAGCCTTCTGGTAATTCTACAATAATACCGGTAAGTCAAAGGCTAATGTTAAGATAATAATAATTGTATTGGATGGCTTTATTTCATGAAATACCGGGAATATTGCACTCTTTAGGGCCAATATTGCACCCATCTTCGATTCGTGCAATATTGCCCTATCTCGTGCAATATTCCCTGGTATTCCATTCATTGCCATCCAATATTATATAAATGTGACATTGCGAAGCAATACTTGAGAAGAGGGTGTTTGAAGTCTGTGACTTTGATGACTACAAAGAAATATGGTCAGCGTCCAAGCGGTAATCCGATGGTATGTTAGGTAATTTTAGGACCTAAGTTATTTTAAGTGAACTTTGACCGTTACCCCATTTCACAAAGCATAAATGAAAGAGGGGTAGATATCAGGAAGGTTTCGAAAATATCTAAAAAATATCTATACCAAAAAGAGATACGATTAATTTTTAATTTATTGTATCTTTAGGATACATGTTTTGCCATAGACTTACGATTAATATCTATCGTAAGTTGTATTGCATCTTTTATGTTACAGGCCCCTGAACTTGTTTGTTCAATTGAGATGCAAGAAACAGAGAGACCTAAAAGTGGATCCAAATTTGTTGACAGACACACTGACAAAGGGACAAATGTGAGGGCATTCCTAAATACTGAAAAAAGGGGGTAAAAATGAAGAAAATGAAAGGTATGCTAGTTGGAATTGATCAGAGGGTATGAAAATCATTTTTCATTTCACAAATCTGTTCTGAATTTATTAAGCATCTACTTAGGCCAAAAAAAAAAAAGTTTGTTTGCCCTCCCCCGATTTTTTTTTCAGGAGGGCGGGCGGGCGGATTTTTTTTTTCTTTTTTTTTTTCTTCAACTTATTAATCAGAAGTTCGTTATATAATATATCTGAAAATAAAGACTCACACACACTAATATTCATGATTTCTGTGTAACGTTTATTTATTTGTGGTTGATATGTTTGTGATTTTTTTTAAATTCTATTCTCTTCTCCCCAGCTTCATGTGTATCACTATCAGGCTCTGCCTGTACTGCAGCCAATTCAGTGACAAATTTCTTTTATTTTATTTTCTTGCGACCAATCACAAGCTACAAAATATATTCGAGCTAGCGAAAAAAAATAATTCAGGAAATTCGCCAGTGAATTAATTATCTTTATAGTTGCAGTAGAGACAGTGCATACTGTATTACAAGCAAAGCAACTTTTGTCTCTTTTAAGACATATCCGTCCTCCACATTTTGGATGAATATTTCCTTCAATTNCTAGCTGGCTCGCACTCAGCAGCTCGGCTCCACGCAGCGCAGCTCAGTCACCGATTCACGCAGCGGCAGTTGGCCCGCAATTGCGACACAAAACTTCTCGGTTTTCAATCATTTGTAACTCCTTGTATCCAATATCAGTTTTATATTATTAAATTTTTTTTTTCATTCTGAGTAGCCATAGGATTATCGCACTTTCCCGTCGTTGTATAGCGAATGTGCACTGCTATCTCAGTTTCTTCTCGTCGCATCACATTGCACACTTGCCTCCGGCTCGTGCGCAGTGCGCATGCTCAGAAGAAACCTCGATGCAGTGCACATTCGCTATACAACTCCGTGTCATGCGATATTCCTATAATTTTGATTGCCACGTTCCGATCAAATTGCAACTTTTGAGCAACACACCCTAAAACATACAAATAGAGATATTCTTCACATCACTCATGAGTGATGTTTTTTTGGAAATGTAGATCTTAGCTCTGGACAGCTTCTTTCCAAGATATGGGGCATGCTACACGTTTGACTTTGAATGGTCGTGATGTCTGTCTTTGTCTAGAAGAGAAAAATGTTTTGTTTGTGAAATTTCTCTTCACAAAGACTAGGCCTAGTCTTAAGGCCCCAGCACACCAAACACGGCACGGCATCACGGCACGGTTTTTACGCGATGTCTCCACTGTGATTGGCAAATTGTTAAAAATTTTGTGCGCGGAGGAGCGCGTGGACCAATAACAACCAAGATACTGCGTAAATGCCGTGCCGTTATGCCGTGCCGTGTTTGGTGTGCTTGGGCCTTTACAGTAGTAACAGGTCAGGACGCTCAACAAAGATATCCTCACATTTTTCTCTTCAAACTTGTGAATCAATTTTACCAAACAAAGACCCGTAAGTAACATAGTTAGTTATGACGTCCTTTGCCTTTGGTAAATTGTCAACCATAATCTTGCAGAAATTCCTGAAATAGTTATGACAATGTTTTGTTTTTGAGATTTTAATTTAAAAGTTAAAGCTGTGGTTCGGCTTCAGATAACCAATCCGTCCAGATGACAATGACAAATCATTCTTGGCATACAAATTACAATTAATATTCAACTGTTAGAAAAATATAACTGTTTCACGTTAATGGTATTGTCTTAAAATATTCCACCCCTCCATTGTTTCATTTGTTTGTCTTCAGTCTTGCGTTCATTTATTTTAGTCAGAGCGGCCGAGGCCATGGTCTTGGATTGACCTAGACAGAAAAATCTGACTCTCGGAGGGTTTTTTTTAAAACAATTTCTGACCTTTGGTGGTGCCCCCTATTGAGGAAGGATGCGTAGCCAGGCGATAGCCTCAGCGAAGCAAATCCTGATCGAAATAGACCCGTTTTATCGGTCTAGGCTACTCTAGGATTGACCTCACATGTCAGGGAAGAGAGAGGAGCCTTATTTAACAATTTGGGAATGTTTAATCGCATCTTTTATGTTACAGACACCAGTACTGGTAATAACAAAATGCAACTAACAACTAAAAAAACATCAGACATGTCCTGCTTTTCGGTTTCAGCCCGCACAATTGTGCACAACTTTGACAATGCTCAGGCCAGGCACGTCACTCACGCTATGCCCTTTGCTAGGGTTTCGCCCCGGGTTGGCCTGGGTAGGATGCCAACCGCCGACCCGCTCGCGCGCGGCTTTCTTGACAGCACTTGGCAGAAAAGAAAACAAACAGGACAGTCAGGAGTAACAATAAATAATGAAAACTTACTTTTACTTCTAATAAAATCTGAAGAAGGATGTCCTGAGTGTTGTATTATCCTGGAGATGACTAGATTAGTCCGTCAACATTCCACAAATTATGAAAAAAATATCAAATTTTTGTCTGCATTCCTTCGAAAACTCGCGCGCATAGGATTGATTTGTAGTCTTTGTTCAAGCATGCATCTTGCAAAATCTTTTTNCATCCTTCAAAAAGTGAAGTGTTGCTAGTGAATAAAGAAAAGTTAGATGAACAAACTGAAAGTTTGAGCAAAATTGGATGATCCATTCAAAAGCAGTGAGTTTTCAAAGTTTCCATCTATGGCTCCCCTTCCACTCTGTAAACAAAGTTTCAAATTTTTCTCTTTTTCGCAAAAAGCAGACAAAATATTCTTTGTTGTTTGTTTTATACGTATGATATAGCCACATTAATTCGGCATACGGTTGCATAAAGCTTACTGTATTTAGCTGAAAGTTGTCTGTGGTTTTATTTTCGCTCATTTCGCGGTTTTGTTCTAAAAAAAAAGTCCACTCTCTATGATGCACTTTCATTTGTGTACAAACACTGTCAAAACATGAAAATAACAACACGCCAATGTGTCAAACTGGTCCAAAACTGCGAAAATATCTGTACGCTAAAATATTGGCTTATACAGTAGTCAGTGTCGACTAGTTAAATGAAATCATTAATAACAATAATAATAATGAACGGCTTTTATATAGCACAAGTATCAACTCTAAGAATTCTCTAAGCGCTCTACAATTGCAGCATTATTACCCTGGCTTTAGCCCGGCAGCCACTTCATTAGCGTACTTGGCGTTTCAAGGAATAAATATTCCTGCCAGGTACCCATTCACCTCACCTGGGTTGAGTGCAGCACACTATGGGTAAATTTCTTGCTGAAGGAAATTAACGCCCTGGGAGAGATTCGAACCACCGACCCTCTAGTTCAATTCAATTCAATTTAATTCATTTAGTTAAGAGGCGAAAGTCCGAACCACTACACCATGACGCTCCCATTTCTGACCAATGGAGCCTATTGCAGCAAGAAATTAATCAGTGCCAACTAATTAAATGAAATCCCCGAGTTGATTCAGATTGGATGAAATACACTGTCCCTGACTCTTCCGATAGGATGTCGGAGAATGTGTGCTTGCTGCTGCAACAGGTTTCATGAAATGTCTCCAAGGTCATACTTAAAGCTGTCAATCTCATCTATAAAAATCCTTTTATTTCACCATGAGGTAAAATCCTATTGTCGAGAAAAAAAACGCATTCGAAGCTTACCTGCATTTTCTAATACATTATCTGAAGGACATAAATTATCCTATCCTATCCTATCCCGTCCTATTGATCACCGCTTCTCACACGCAGGCCCCTCCCTCTGGAACAATCTACCCATAACCATACGCCAAGCCTCATCTGCCAGTTCCTTTAAGTCTCTTCTAAAAACCCATTTGTTTTCATCTTGATTGTAAATCATATATTGTAATTGTATTATTATGTAGATTGTTTCATTGTTATTGCTATTGTTCATTGTAATTTAATATGTGATGTACAGCGCCATGAGCGTCATTGCTGGTTTAAAAAAGAAACCACCATTATTATTATTATTATTATTATTATTATTATTATTATTATTATTGTCACTGAAAATCCTTCTGCATGTGATAAAATCTAATAAAATCCTACTACAGTTAGCAGCTCTGTCATAAGAATCACTCACCTCAATTTCATTCTTTTGATATGCAAACGTGGCATCTTTGTCTTTTCCTTCTGCATCCACCGAGGTTGCCTGCTGCATTTTTCTATAAAAAGATGAGAAATGAAAGACGAAATAATAGATAATGGCTTGAAATAATCAGAGGCTCAGATTCAATTGGCTCTTGGGAATGAGTTTTGGCAAACTGAGATGATTTACACAACTGAAATATTTTAGATTTGATATGCAAATGTGGCATCTTTGTCCTTTCCCTCTGCATCCACCGAGGTTGCCTGCTGCATTTTCCTGCAAAGAGATGAAAAGATAATTAAAAGAGAAGAAAAAAGATAGATGGGGCTTGAAGTGATCAGTGTCTCAGATGCATATGGTGGTATTTGGATGTAAATGTTGGCATTGTGAAATGATTTTCACGACTAAAAAAAGTTAAGATTTAATCATGCAATCTCTGGTTGACCAGCAAAGGTGGCGTCTGTCTTTTCCCTCTGCTTCCACTGACGTAGCCTGCTGCATTTTCCTACAAAAAGATGAGAAGTGAGAAAAAAATTAAAAGATTATGGCTCAAAATAATCAGGGGCTCAGATCCAATTGGCTCTTGGGAATGAATTTTGGCAAACTGAGATGATTTTGACAACTCAAAACATTTTAGATTTAACCCTGAAACCTCTGGTTGATATGCAAATGTGGCATCTTTGTCTTTTCCCTCTGCGTCCACTGACGTAG
>BQKZ01006014.1:7496-22764 GCA_036244855.1 Temnopleurus reevesii | reverse complement strand
TAATTATTGCAATAATTATGGTTTTATTCATCTCTTATATATTTCTTGTATTTGCTGTCAACTAAATATCTTTCATTGCATATATTGTCAAGTGTGCAGAACATATTCATATCTATTTTTATAAAACGAAAGGAAAAGGGATATTCAGTTTGTCGACATTCTCATTTCTTTGTCTTCATACCTAACTTTCTGTCCCACGAAACTTTCCTTTCATAATTAGTGGTTTTGGGAGAACAACTCCTGAAATCACTAAACCGTCTAATGCGATTGTTTTCTATTTTGCTATTTTTCGTTAATTTTTCGAACACAATTTAAACAATTCCTGAGGGAAATAAGGCTCAAAAGGGGATAAAAAGCCAAAATATAATTCCAGGTTATACTCCACCTGTTTATCTATGATTTTACTGTGATTTTTTTTAAATTTTGGTGAAAGGCAAAAAAATCAATTAAAAAAAGGTTCTGGTCGGGCCATTTTTAGAGAGTTGGGCGGTTGATGGCATCCAAAGATTTGTTTTCCTTATCCAGTATTTACCCAGTAAACATTGGGGAATGATAGTCTGATATGGTACTTGGACTGTTCTCAGGTAAATTTTTATTGTCCTGATAAATTGCCTGATTGATGCGGCTAGATAAAGAATCTGATATGTACCCGAGAGATCACTTTTCCAGTAGCTTCAACTCGGGCGAGACTTTCTGACACTATATTAGTATAATTATGTTCAAAAGAATGAATTTGGCATTTTTTTGAAGGGCAAGACAATATCAAGAAGAGAAAAAGAATTGAACTGATGATAACCTCTCCCCTGTCTGTACCTTGGGCTTTTCTGATCAATGGGGGTGGGGTGTATCGTTCACATCCTCTTTTCTCGAACTTTGATCGCCTGATCGTACCAAAAGTGTTCATAGACTTTGGCTTTAGCATGGAGATATGAAATAATAGAATTCATAATTTATATAAATAATCATTGAGTGAAGCTCCTTACATCCTGATTCCTTGTCTTTTGTGTAAAATGCTCTTTGTAATGTTCCTACTTTATCATTTCTTTTGATTTTTCAATGGACACTCTTGGTCTCAGAAATTGTCAGTTGCCGGTTCGTAAAAAAGAAGATTTTATATTATTATTTCGGCAAGTGATATGGAAAATAGACAAAGATTCCTCAATCTCGATTTTGGTAACTTTTGGTTTTACATTTTTTCTGAAATGAGCGTGATATTGGAACCACATACATAGTTGTTGCGAATTTGAATTAGAAGTGATACATGATACAAAAACAAACACAAAAAGTTGTGGTTTCATTTCAGACTTATTATGAAAAATTTTGAGCGGGATATTCAAATGTGAATAGAGAATATGGAATACATCATTATAAAAGTCTGGGTAATGTCTAGGAACAAAGACTAAGTCACTGGTCATAACAAAGCCATAAAATATTGGAACATTGTTCTTTCATCATTATGCTCATGACCACCTGTTGTACATGTATGTCAGTCATAAATTGCTTTATTACTTTATCCATCAATTTCAAGCCTCTGGGCAGTCTTTTAACCTTGATATGAGAGAAAAAAATTGTTTGGATGCCCTCAAATGATATTTTTGAAAAATAGTAGTCCACTGCCTGGACTGTTTACGTGATGTAGAAACGTCCTCAGTAGTCAAGACGGTGACATCCGCTCACCGGGCCGTGAATCTGAGGGGATCGCGCCGTCCGTGGGGTTGAGTGCATGAATAGGAGGAGTGCAAGAGAGGGAGAGGGGAAAGATTAAAAAATGGCCAGAAAAATAGCAGTAGTCAGTCGGAAAAGTTTTTTTTATTGATTTATTAAAAAATGTTTTCCAGAAAAATTCACACATTTCATTAAAAAGATGAAAATAAAGCTTGTAAGGGAGTGACAAGTAAATAATTGATATGAAAATGACTTTTCAGTTTGAATGCCACATGTTAATTTATGATTTTGCTTTGATATTTCAATTTGAGAAAAAAAATTCAGGTCTGGCCATTTTCAGAGGGTCGGTCAGTTGAGGGCCCCCAAATCATTTTTCTGTTGGCTTCATCTTAGGCATACATGTAGTAGTTGAATTTTGATAGTTTGCTTGAATGGAGGTATCGTCCGTTAATTCACTATTTCATTTGAAATTGAAATATTGAAAATAGAATATTGACTCCAAAGTCGATCAATATTTCAATTTTAAATCAGAAAAATGNATTATTATTATTATTATTATTTGGAACTATTCTAATAACTCCAGCTCCTAAAGGGCATTTGATAGCCATTTGCTTTTGTGAGCATCAGAATGCTTTTAATTTTGTATTTAAGAGGAGATTAAAGTACATCTCAACTTAGATTACTTTTATCATTCATCTGTTCTTAGGAATACTAAATACTTGTGTTGATAGTCAGATTAGGTAATAGGTAGTCTTCAGATAGAACAAGATATATGCTGGTACTTTGAATCACTGAGGTAAACAATTGTTTGTGAGCTTCTAGGAACAATAAACAACATTGTCATTGTTATTCTCATCCCTATTGTATGGAGATATTCCTTGTAATGGAGGAGAACAAAGAGGCTATAAGTTTACAAGTGAATCCCAAACATACCAGCATAAAGAGCATTAATTCAGAGACATTCCTATGAATAAAATCACTCTTTTTTACTCTTTTGTTACAATCATAATAGGTATTTCAAGGCAGGTGGAGGCCCAGAACAGGTGGTCGTATTACTGTCAGAGAACTACACAGCTGTTGCGCAGACTGTCAACCTTCTTGCTGAGTGGCTCATTTTTACAGGTGAGTGGCATCCCATACCTCAGTCATACTTAGCCCCCTCCCCCCCCCCCAAAAAAAACAAAATTGCTTGGATGCCGTTGTAGTGAACTCACATTCCTACAGAAGCAAAATATTATCCCAACTGTCCCTTTAATCATAGTGCTGCTATACACACAGCACAGTGCCGCTGTTCACTGAAACAACCACCCCTTGTTTTAACTGACCACTGGCCGGGGTGATGACTCATCACTCTGGTATGCAGTCTGCACCCAAATTTGCAACGTGTGCTCTCTTCTATTCCTATTCTCATCCACGCACTGCACACAACACTCCCCATTCAAACACAAACGAGGCAACATCTCTACCTCGCAGGGTCGAGTCGCCATCTTCATCATGTTTCATCTTCCTCCTCATCATCATCCTCTTCATCGCTAAGATGGGATACTACAAATACTGATCAATGGGCACCATCAGCTCGATCAGTACTTCATCTCCGACCACGATCGAGGAAAACTTTCATCTCTATTCTCCCTGACTCTTCCGTCTCCATAGCTGCTTACAATGGCAAACGCTGCCCCTTCCTTCATCTTCGTTTCGGCACTCGACTGTAGTTCCTCTCATCTGCACATGAATGAGAATCGAGTGTCGATCGGAGATGGGGATTGTTACAAGCCAAACCTACTGTCGAAGTCAGATTCTCCTACAACTGCAGCAACATGACGAGGCACACGACTGCACTTTACCCGTCGCAAAATCGTCATGTTGTCATCTTCGTTCACTTCATCCACCTTCTCGATCATCTCTTCATCCATATCGGAGCTCTCTCATCTCTCTACTCTTCATCCATCTCATCATCAACATCATGGACCACGACTCTTCAGTCCATACGGTCTACATCAAGCCTCCGAACGCGAACACCGCTTCGTCGAGCCCCTTTTCGCCAACACTTCAATCTTCGTCTCTACGAACTCTCTTCTTCTTATCCTTCGATATCGCAGTTCTTCGACACTCCTGTTATGACCCGGTGAACGCCAACGCGCACGACATTTCGCCGGACATTTACNGCGTATCGTTGGAACCACATACCTAGTTGTTGCGAATTTTGTTTCAAAGAGGAAGTGATGCATGAAAAAAAAACATACCGGTACTTTAAAAAATTATGGTTTCATTTCAGACTTATTATGAAAAATTTTGAGCGGGATATTCAAATGTGAATAGAGAATATGGAATACATCATTATAAAAGTCTGGGTAATGTCTAGGAACAAAGACTAAGTCACTGGTCAAAACAAGGCCATAAAATATTGGATTATTGTTCTTTCATCATTATGCTCATGACCACCTGTTGTATGTCAGTCATAAATTGCATGAATTAGGTTTATGGTTTTACTTTATCCACCTATTTCAAGCCTCTGGGCAGTCATGCAACCTTGATGATAGAGAAAAATTGTTTGGATGCCCTCAAATGATATTTTTGAAAAATAGCAGTAGTCAGTCGGAAAAGTTTTTTTTTTATTGATTTATTAAAAAATGTTTTCCAGAACAATTCACACATTTCATTAAAAAAATAAAAATAAAGCTTGTAAGGGAGTGACAAGTATGAAAATGACTTTTCAGTTTGAATGCCACATGTTAATTTATGATTTTGCTTTGATTTTTCAATTTGAGAAAAAAATTCAGGTCTGGCCATTTTCAGAGGGTTGGTCAGTTGAGGGCAACCAAATCGTTTTTCTGTTGGCTTTATATTTGGCATAGTAGTTGAATTTTGTAAGTTTGCTTGACTGTGCATTTTTAGAAATAAGACTGGAACAAAAATTGACACTGCTGTGATTGCTGACTTCTGAAAGGCCTAGATTCCCCGCCACATTTTGATTGATTGTTTTTTAATTATTGTTCATGTTTTTAATGTATTTTGATTGTTTTGTTACATGCACCTTGTGTTTTTAATCGATTTGTGGAAATAAAACAAAATGAACTGAACTGATATGAACTGAACTTATGCATGGGATGATGCACAAATTTATTACTCTTTGAGAGAACTTCTTTTGCTGAAACCTTTTTTGTGTGACTCTCTTACTGAGGTCTGTTCTGTATTTGTTTAGAATCTTGAACATAGATAATCTTGATATGACAACTGACAGATGTTTTTTTTCTCAGTAAATTTTGATATATTTATTTACTCATTCCTATTATCTATCTAATTTCATGGAAAATTGTCTTTGCAGATGTTGTCTATCGCTATGTATTGTTTGATAATTCTGTGTGAGTTGTATTCAAGTATAGGCGGGTTTTCAAATAGATGCACATTCTATGCATTGTTTATACGTAGGGGTTATTTTTGACAACCTGTGAGACGGGTAGTGACTTGCCTGACATATTTCAACAAGTATTTTATACAAACTGGGTTCACATTATTGTTGTTCAAGCCCCAGTCACATAGGGCCCCCGGAAGCAACACGATTCAACACAACTCTTTGTTCGGAGGCCGTCAACTGTGGGTTAACAGAGACTTAATGTTGAATCATGTTGCTTCTGAGGTCCTATGTGACCGGGGTATTTTTGCCACCTGAAACAGGTTCAATGAATAGCATGGAACTCTATTTGTTCATTATTTTGAATCTATTGGTAAATGTGCCTATTCTGTGAGCATCTTTGTCTTCTTTTCTTACCAGTAACCAAGTTTTTGTTTAATGTCCGTAGGTGTTAACCCCACTGACGTGCAGCAAATGGTGGAGGATCATCTGAAAGTGCTCATTGTGAAGCACTTTGACCCGAAGAAAGCTGACACGATCTTCAGTGAAGAAGGAGGGGTGAGTATTATGTCCACTATCATATCTAGGATTTGACATTAGGGTTGTGTTTCATATAACTGTTTGCACATCTATGCATGATTCTATGATTGACTGGTACAATGAAGTGTCCTGGGTTAATATTATGTGCAGGAAACTGAGGGTCACCAGTCATTTGTAGAGTCGCGGACATATTTGTGAAACACAACGCAGGACTCATGAGGGTGGTGGGGAGGGGTGGTACGAAATGCTCATTGTGAAGCACTTTAACCCGAAGAAAGCTGACATAATCTTTAGCGAGGAGGGAGGGGTGAGTATTATGTATATTCATATGCACTGGCGTATTCAGGTTTCGATCTCTTTTTGGGGGGGGGCAAAGTGTACAAGAAGGCTGGCACAGTCTTCAATGAGGAGGGAGGGGTGAGGATTATGTACACTGGTGTATATAGGATTTGACAGGAGGGGTGAGTGTTATGTAATATGTAACTGGCGTATCCAGGTTTCGATCTCTTTGGGTGGGGGGGGGGGGCAAAGTGCACAAGAAGGCTGGCACAGTCTTGAGTGAGGAGGGAGGGATGAGTATTATGTAAATTGGCGTATCCAGGGTTTTGAATCTCGGGGAGGGAGTGCTCTTTATGAAGCACTTTGACCCTAAGAAGGCTGGGGGATGGGTATTATGTACACGGGAGTATCCATACTCGGGGGGGGGGGGGGGGGGGGGGGGGCTAGTGTGATGTACACTGGTGTATCCAGGATTGATGTCTGGGGGAGGGGACAAAGCACTGTCTCATTATTAAGCTCTTTGACCCCAAGAAGGCTGATACAGTCATTAGTGAAGAAGGATGGGTGGGTATTATGTACCCTGGGGTATCGATGTTACGATATCCTGGGGGGTGCTCATTGGGAAGTACTTGAGTACTTTGATCACTAGAAGGCTGGGAAGGGGATGATGATTGCACTATTTAGATTATAACAATAGAAATGAGAGACTTCCCTGTGAATATGAATAAGTAGAAAGTAATTAAACTATACACTTTAAAAATAAAATGGCTCAAATAAAATGTTTTGAAGCTGATGTTTTTGTCAATTAATGAATTTAATTAATTTCTCTGTCTCTACTTTTTCAGACTCCTGCATGGTTAGAAGCCATGATTCAACACAGAACATGGAGGGCACTGTTCTATCAGCTCGCTGAATCCTATCCTGACTGTCTAATGTTGAACTTCACAATAAAGGTAAGAATGACATATTAATTCTACATTTTCATTATTTTAAAGCTCTTTTTAAGCTCCATTAGATCCTACATAATGTATGTAGAATCTGTGCTCATTTAGAAGCCATGATCCAACTCAGAACTTGAAGGAAATTGTTTTATCAGCTAGCTGAATCCTATTCTGACTACCTTTTGTTGAACTTTACTATTAAAATGAGAACATAATAATGACAATAGTACAATATTCTTTCCATGACTTTCCTTGTGATTCTGCCCCAAATCTTTAATAGGTTTATGATATATGCCAAAAATGAACTTTTTGTGTTATCTCTTCTGTTCATATCTGATGCAGTCTTCCAAAACGTCTTCAAGAGGTGTATTAAGTGTGCTATGCTTACAGATGCATTATTTTCTCTTGTTTCCACAGTTGATATCCGATGCTGGTTTCCAGGGTGAGATAGGGGTAGTTTCCACTGCCTGCCACGAGATCGGAGTCTTCTCCAAGGTTCTCCAGACGTCCATCAATAAACTCTTAGAAGGGGGAGAAGATGCCCTTGCCAAGCATCTACCAGAATTCAGTGTAAGTCCTAGGGTTTGATGAAAATTGCAATCTACTGTATGTGAATCACCTAGTCCCCACCTCTTTCTTTCTTTAACAGAGAACTAAAATGTTTTTTTTGTAATTGTGACTTCTATAACTCTATGGGGGTGTTGCTCAGAATCAACTACAAATCAACTGCAATTTTGGAAATTGTAACGTGCATCTTTATTCCCGCGCGGTGTTTACATTTAACATGAAGCTCATGAAACAATGATTTTGATTGGCGTATTCCGATCAACTGCAACTTGCGATCATTTGCAACCTTTGAGCAACACCCCCTATGTAATGTAATATATTGAGTTTCTTTCTCTATTTTCTTTAAAGGGGAATTGCACCCAGACAATGTACGGTCAGTAAAAGAAAAAAAATTAGATGAACAAACTGTGAAAATTTGAGCAAAATTGGATAATCCATTCAAAAGTTATGAATTTTCAAAGTTGTCATTTCCACCTGTGCTGGGCATCCTTGAATTGGCAACGTATAGCCAATTAGCCAATCATGCACTTTGTATATAAATTTATTAAAAAAGGATCAATATCATATTTCAAATGATGAATCAGCACCATTCTTTCTGTAATGCTTGCAGAATTGATGTGGCTATAATATATTTAACCAAAAAAAACTTTTGTCTACTTTTCTGGAAAAAGAGGAAAATGTGAAGTGTTTTGTACAAAGTGAATGGAGAGTTCTCCATGTTGGCAGCCATTTTGTGCCTGTACGTTTGCCAATTTAGGGAGCCCATGAGGGGTGTAAATCAAAACTTTGAAAATGTATTACTTTTGAATGAATTATCAGATTTTGCTCAAATTTCAAAGTTTGTTCATCTTATTTTTCTTCATTTAATGATAGCAATTTAATTTCTGAGTGTAGTTCCCCTTTAATCAAATCATTGTGAGCACTGAGCCGTTTGGGGGAAGTGATGCAGGAATGGCACTATGGAACATGTGCTAGTAAAATAACAATCTTGGTGGTGGAAGAAATGATAGATGATAAATGAATATTCTATGAAAATGGTCCAAGCTACTTTTGACTGTAAAATTTAATAGAAAGTACAAGAAATTCTTAAAACCACACAAGTTTTGAGCATATTTGCAATATATAAGTAGTCCTTCCCTTTAGAATGTAACATAAGTCGCAAAACAGATAAAGGTCAAAGAGGTAAAACCATTATTGAAATACATGAATTCTATTGTCTAAGAAAGAGGATGCCTTAGTTTGCTTCCTTTTCAATATTATGGTTCAGATGATGAAAAAGTTCACTATTACCTCTTCATTTTTTCCTTGTTTTATGCAGAAAATGGTATGTCATGGTCAGCACACCTTCCTCTATGCAGAGGTGATGATGCAGCTATTAGCCAGACAAGATGGCGGAGAGTCCATTATCAGGAGATTATGTCAAGAAGTTCAAGCTGTCGGACACCAGAGGTATGTTTGGAATTAACAATAGTAATATATATATAACAATAAATTCTAAATCGCCTAATACTAACTTCATCAGTTGTCCCTATGCGCTCTACAATGTAGCATGATTTCCCTGCCTAAAGCAGTGCATTTGTAAGTAGTGCGTTGCATTTCAAAGACAAAATTCTGACTAGCTATCCATTCACTTCAACTGGGTCGAGTGCAGCACACTGTAACGCATGGACGGGTATCAAATGTACGACCCTCTGGTTGAAAGGCGAGAGTCAGAATCACTACACCACAACGCTTCCACAAATTGTGTTAGTGTAGTAGAGAATGGAGATCTTTAATGGTAACAGTCTATCAGGTTATGGAAAAGTTTTAGTAAAGAACAAAATATTTCAAAGTAAGAAATGCATTGCATTTCTATTGACTCTTCCACTGTTTTGTTTGTTTTTATCAAATTAGCTACTTATGAAATGAATTAGCTTCTTGTGAAATGAGATGGAATTAAGTTTAGATTCTGTTCCCCTTAATCACTAATTGAGATTCTCACCTGTTGTTATTATCATTTTTTAATCAAAGGGAACTTTGTGGATGACCACCTAGCCCCTTAATGACAACAAAGTAATAGTAAAAAAAAAAAAGAAGGAAAGAAATTATTTGCCAATTGCGGTCCTTTTTTTCACTGGGCTCTTTAGTCATTACATCAAAATTCCATCCCCTCCGGTATCATAGGCAATGAATTGTTGAAATGTCTATTTTTAAGAGAATGTCACATGAAGGCTGTATGTCTTTGCAAGAAAAGGAAAGCTAAGACCATTTTATGCAACCAACCCCAGGGCTGATGATTTCATATGGTTATTCCAAGTGGTTGCAGTTAATTGTAGCTGTGTTGCAACATGTTTCGAATGATTTTAACTCAAACAGACCACACTCTGTTTTATTCTTTTTATCCTTAGGGGTGAAGGTGTAACTCAAATCAGTTTAGCAGTCAGCAGTGCCACAGCCTACCCTCGGGCCTGCCAGGCGCTGGTTTCCATGATCGCTCGCAAGGCACTCAACCCAGCGGACATGACGGTGGTAAGTTTGTTTATTTTTTCCTTGTAGGATCTAGTTGTGGGGATACTGTAAATTTGTTTTTGTTGTGTGTTCATGGTCACATTTGCTGTTTCCATGATCTCTTGCAAGGCACTAAATCCAGCAGACATGACGGGTGTAAATTTGTCTATTTCATGTTTATTTTGCATCGCCGAATCAAGTTTTTTTTATTCTGTGGATTTGCTCATGTCATGTTTTTGCGGTCACATTTTCAGTTTCCATAATTTCTTGCTACCCAGGAGACTTGAAGGTTGTAAGCTTGAACAGTTTGTAGTAAGTTTGAACTTCAACAGGAAGGGGATTTATTTGGATGAATGGTAAAGAAGATGAACTAGCAATCTAAATCAGTTGTCCTGGGATGTGTAACTTACAAAAAGTTGCAGGGATACTAGTTTTCTGAAAAAATCATTAATTCGCCCCCAGGCAATGTATTTCTAGGCCATAATTTTAGCAATTTTGTGTACAAAATGTTCCATTATGTGTGATTTTCAAGCCCTGTGGTAAGTTTATATAATCGTGTTTGTACTAATTCTCCTCTCTCTCTCTTGCAGCTCTATAAGATGTATAGCGACCCTGACCCTCCTCCCGTGGAGCTGATCAGACTGCCCCAGTTCTTCAATCTCTTCATCGAGGCACTCTTCAAACCCGGTGCTACCATCAACCCTGATCACAGACCAAAGTACACATACCTCCTTGCCCACGCTACGTGTGCTCATGAGACGTGGAGATTGGTAAGTGTTCATGAGGATAATGAGAATGGTGGTGATGATGATGGTGATTGAGATGATGATGATGAAGATGATGATGATGATGATGATGATGATGATGATGATAATAGTGATGATGAAGATGATGATGAAGAGGAAGAGGAAGAGGAAGATAAAGAGGATGAGGAGGAGGATGATGAAGAGGATGATGATAGTGATGATGATGATGATGATGGTGTTGATGTTGATGATGATGATGATGATGATGATGATGATGATGATGATAATAGTGATGATGAAGATGATGATGAAGAGGAAGAGGAAGAGGAAGATAAAGAGGATGAGGAGGAGGATGATGAAGAGGATGATGATAGTGATGATGATGATGATGATGGTGTTGATGTTGATGATGATGATGATGATGATGATGATGATGATGATGATAATAGTGATGATGAAGATGATGATGAAGAGGAAGAGGAAGAGGAAGATAAAGAGGATGAGGAGGAGGATGATGAAGAGGATGATGATAGTGATGATGATGATGATGATGGTGTTGATGTTGATGATGATGATGATTATGATGATGATGATGATGATGATAATAGTGATGATGAAGATGATGATGAAGAGGAAGAGGAAGATAAAGAGGATGAGGAGGAGGATGATGAAGAGGATGATGATAGTGATGATGATGATGATGATGGTGTTGATGTTGATGATGATGATGATTATGATGATGATGATGATGATGATAATAGTGATGATGAAGATGATGATGAAGAGGAAGAGGAAGATAAAGAGGATGAGGATGATGATGATGAAGAGGATGATGATAGTGATGATGATGATGATGATGATGGTGTTGATGTTGATGATGATGATGATGATGATGATGATGATGAAGAGGAGGAAGAGGATGAAGAGGAGGAAGAGGATGATGATGATGATGATGATGATGATGATGACGACGACGACGACGACAACGACGACGATGATGATGATGATGATGATGATGATGATGATGATGATGATAATGATGATGTTGACCATGACAATGGTTATGATGATAATGATGAAAATTATGGTGCTGATGATGGTGGTGATGTTGATGCTTATTACAATAATGATGGTGCTGGGAATATTGAAGATAATGATAATGATGATGATAATGATAATTATATGTTTTGTTCATAACAAATGTCATGTTTAAATGGAATTAACAAATTTTATTCTTTTCTTATAGGGCAAAAGAACATCTGTCACCAAAGATGAACTGAAGGCGACTAACCTTGCCATCGAGAAGGTGCATGCCATCTGCAGCTCAGGCAAGAAGGGCGAATCAGAACTTAGCATGGAGCTCACTACGGTCTATCAATGTATCAGGTATGGAGAAAGAGATTATAATGAGAAGTTGGATGTTGATGATGATGGTGATGATGCTGCTGCAGCTGATGATAATGATGGTGATGATGATGATGATGATAAGGATGAGGAGGAGGAAGATAATGATGATGATGATGATGGTGCAAAACCATGGTAATGGAAGTGTGGATTGTGCTGATCATGATGGTAATATAATAATTATGATGATGAAGATGTTATGATGAAAATGATGATGATGAGGAAGAGGAGGAGGAGGAGAAGATGCAGGAGAAGGTGCATGCCATCTGCAGTTCAGGCAAGAAGGGTGAATCCGAACTTAGCATGGAGCTCACGACCGTCTATCAATGTATCAGGTATGGAGAAAAAATGGTGATAATTATGATGATCATTTTGATGTTGATGATGATGATAATGATGATAAAGATAATGATGGAGAATACAACAACGATGATGATTATGATGATGATTATGTTGATGATCATGACGATTATGACAGTGGTGATGATGATGGTGAGAATGATAATAATGATTATAATGGTGAAATTGATTATGGTGGTGGTGGCAATGATAATGATGGTTCTGATGATGATGATGATGATGATGATGATGATGATGATGATGATGATGATAATGATGACGATAATGATGATGATGGCGTGCTACATACATTAAAAATAATATTATTATTATTAATATAACCAAATTTAAAACATCTTGAAAATCTTCCTTTTCTTCAACTATAACTTCTGGTAAGGGGGTGGATATTTAGAAGACACTAGATATTAATTTCTTGGCTCGTTCCTGCCCTAGGTACCCAGTGATTGCGATGGGCGTGGTCTACTGGGTGGACTGTGTTGTGCAGGACCCCACCTACTTCCAGAGGTTAACAGACAACACCCCCATACATCTACTCCTACTAGACGAGGTAAGTCACAGGAACTGTACAGTCAAACCTGTCTATAAAGACTGCCCAAGGGAGACAGAAAAAGGGGTCCTTTACAGAGGTAGTCTCTATGGACAGGTTTATTAACAAGTAAATTATGTTCTAGGAAGTCATGAAGGGAGGTCTTTATAGAGAGGTGGTCTTTAAGGAGAGGTGATCATTCTATACAGGTGGTCGCTATGGGAGGTTTTATATCATAGCACAGTGGGCTAATATCTTCATCTACTGGGTTGACTGCGTTGTGCAGTACCCCACCTACTTCCAGAGGTTAACAGATCACACCCCAATACATCTACTCCTACTAGACGAGGTAAGTCTTATGAATATACAGTCACACCTGTCTATAAAGACCGCCCAAGGGAGACAGAAAAGGGGATCTTTAACAGCAGGTGGTCTCTATAGACAGGTCCGTTTACATGTTAGTTGCCTTCTAGGGAGTCAAGAAGGACAGTCTTTATGGGGAGGTGGTCATTGTATGTAGGTGGTCACGAAGGCAGGTTTTATGTTATAGCAAAGTCGGCTATTTGGCAAAAAATCTCCACCTACTGGGTTGACTGTGTCGTGGAAGACTCCCACCTACTTTCGGAAGTTAACAGACAACACCCCCATACATCTACTTCTACTTGACGAGATAAGTCTCGTGTATTTACAGTCAAACCTGTCTATAAAGACCACCCAAGGTTAACAGTATCTATTTTTGTTAAAAATCTTAAAATCATATTTTTGTTATAAATATCTTTAAATCAAAACACTTTCTTTGAATCTGACTTGTAAACTTCCTTTTCAAATCTACATGTAAAAGATAAGCTTTACAACTTAAGTTATCTGGCGTCTATAACCTAAACAGATTGCGATCAATCCCAAATCTTTAGTACATGATTTCCAAAGACTAGCGATTTATATCAATCATACATTTGATTGGAAACTTTATGTTACAGGCCCATATATTTCACAATACAGGAATACTTCAGAGCAAGGATTGAGATGAAGTAATAATTGTTATGTACATTTGCATTCCAGGTGGTGAATTGCCATCAATTACTACATTCCAAGGTGCTTGAGGTTCTTATACGACAGTTTGCAGAGCCATACCCAGAGCTTGATGTCATGGTTCAGGTTTGTAGTCCAATAATTACCTTCCGTCATGATTTTATTCCAAGATACAGTGTGTTGAGATGGATCATGGAGTAAAAGATTGTGAGAATAGCAAAATATGGATGCTTGTTATATACATTATACAGCATTAGAGGAATGCCTTACTTTAATAAAAACAAGGACTGCATACTTTTATGAAATAGATGTAGATAAATATCTATCTTGTGGATATTTAAGTAGCAAGATGTTGCCTCATTTTATCAAAAAAGGAGGAAATCTTAAGAAATACTGAAGGTGTTTTTTTCTTTATAAATGGACAAAATATGTGAATTGGTAAGGAAAATGTATGAATGATTTGCTTATATCATTTAATGATGTAAGATATGAATAATATTTTAACGTTCTTTACAGTGATTAAGTGGATGTAGTTCAAGCAAGTACCCCTTTCCCGCAACATGAACAATTTTAGAGCATACAATCAACTCTGCCTAAGTCAATTTAGAAAAAAGGAAAGAAATCATGTAATTGTAAAACATACCGTCAAGTATGCTGAGAAATGCAATAGGAATTTGAATAGAACAAGATGAAAGCAGACTGAATATAGTATGAGTAATAATGAATAGAAAAATAAATACAGAGCAGGGTCTAACATGTACATATGTGTTGTTCCTGAAATAAAGCAAAATATGTGACAAAGTGGAATGTAACAAAAATTCATTCAAAGTTATATTTCTCCTTATTATATGTAGATGGAACTGAAGAAGACAATCGTAGACTGAATGGTGCATCTACTTTGTTGCTCCAGTTATCAAGCACATTGCAAAATATTTGGATACATTGGCAAGAATAGCATAGCCAATAATGAAGAAGAAAATTGAAAATCAAAGTCTACACTGTACATCTACTCCATATTATTGATAGTGCTTAGATTTCTAATTACCATATTTTCAAGTATACTGAGAAATGTATCTGATAATTCCATTTTATGATTTGATCTTCTTATTTTATCAAGATGGAACTGAAGAAAACAATCGTAGACCGAATGGTACATCTACTTAGCAGGGGCTTTGTTGTCCCAGTTATCAAGCACATAAAAAAAAATGTTTGGATACATGTACATTGGCAGGAGTATCATAGCCACTACTGGAAAAAAATGACAACCAAAGTCTACAGTCAGGCTTGCAGGGAAATGTACCTGATGAATTTTCCTTTTAACTCCTTATTTTGTTCAGATGGAACTGAAGAAGACAATCGTAGACCGAATGGT
>BQKZ01006013.1:6134-19050 GCA_036244855.1 Temnopleurus reevesii | reverse complement strand
TACACTGTCCGAGCGAGGACACCGTGCTTCGCCATTTTATCGATCACTGTCTCGGGCAGATGATCCTCAAATCGGCACGTGTGTTGGGGGGCAATGCAGCTCTCATCTCGATTACTAGCCGCTAGCTTCCAGGCATCTACCTTCAATGTTAATTGTATGCTTTGCCTGTGATTATGATAATACCCATTCACTGCAAATACTCCCAATGTCACTTGTGCATGGTAACGCATAAATACGTTTCTCAAAGAACAGAACTTACATTTTCTATTTGTTAAATGGAAAATGAATTGATATTCAATTGGTCAAAAGGGAGAATCCATCCTACTAGTATAAGACTGATTCGATTATACATTATGATATGAACGGCGTTAGTCACCATTGATGATCTTAGAGATTAGGTTTCATTATATTTGTTGTATGAAATTTATACGTTCATTCTAAAATCCAAAGCGTCGCAAAACATAACCACTCGGATTATGATTATACATGTAGTAGCATTAAATATTTCTGAACGATACCGACGAACAGCCTAGGCAGACATTAGTAGTTCGACATTGATATGAATTTAAAAAAAATCATCAACAAAGCCGTAAGCTAAACGTCATCTAAAACCTAAAAGATACCCACCTTAGAAAATAGGAAAGATCAGCAAAACCTTCAGCTTTGCCGTTATCATAACCATCTGGTAAGTCGTCAGCTATTCCTCAGATAATTCGTCAGCAATCACTCAAATAAGTTTCAGCTTTAAATATAATTCGCCTGATATTTTTAAACTCAATATAATATGCGTAATATGAATGTTCCGAACGGCGCTGTGTAACACATTGTGTGAATGGTTCTGTTTAACCCGGCTTTAGCAAGGCTACCATATTTGGCGCTCACTGTGTGCAAGGAATTATAATGCCCATAGCCGTCATCTGTGTAGAGTGCAGCTGTTGCACAATATGGATAAGTAACTTGCTGAAGTAAATTTATACCATAAACGTGATTGATACGATGTTCACACATCTCCCGGGTGCATTTTCCGGTAACNTATGTAACCCATTGTGTAAATGGTTTCTGTGTAACCAAGCTTTAGCAATTCTAATGCCCATAGACGTCACCTGGGTAGACTGCAGCTGTTGCACAATATGGATAAGTAACTTGCTGAAGTAAATGTGTACCATAAACGTGATTAATACGGTGTTCACAAATCTCCCGGGTGTATTTTCCGGTAACCGGGGCATAGATTAGAGTTTGTTAACCCTCCCATGAGCAACCGTTCACACAAGATGGAACTTCCCCCGGGAGTTTTTGCCGTTTTGGTCAACGTAAAAAAAAGAGTAAGGCCCTAGTCACATAGAGGCCCGGAAGCAACACGTTTTTAACACGACTCTTTGTTGATTCACAGCTAACTGCCTCAGAATAAAGAGTCGTGTTGAATCGTGTTGCTTCCGGGGCCCTATGTGACCGAAGCTTAAGGAGGGTTAACGATTCTAGTCCTCTCTCCCGCCAATAACCCTTGAAATGACGCCGGGAGTTTGGTATCCCCGGAAAAGAATTTCGCGACTGTTCACCCACGAACTTAGTCTGGGGATTCTCCTGTCACCAGTGTATATGTAGTCCAGTTGAGGACTGTGTGTTCTGATAGCACTCACCTCTGCATATTCACTTACACTGTACACACATGAACTGCATAGCACTTAACCGCATAGTCCTTACATAACCCTCTTATGTAAGGACTCTGATGTTTTGTGCAATGCAGTCACTGTGTGTTCAGTGTAAGAGAATATTATACAGAGATGGGTGCTATCAGAACACACAGTCCTCAACTGGACTAGGGTATATGTGAACATGGTTTCAAGTCTCAATTGAAAAAGAAATTTCCTTGATATTTTGCCAGAATGATAAGGGCTCAATGTTGCTTTGATTTCGCAGGGGTGTGTTTATAGTGGGCTAATGGCTAAAAAGGTCGGTCCCTGCTAAGTGATCTGATAGGGCGATAGCAGCTTGTATTCACAAAATTAGCGATAATTGTAAGATTGGGTGTTTCTTAACAGCCTTGCCATAAAGCTATCAGCTTTTATGGCAGAGCTGTAATGTCGTCGGCATTGGATGGCTCAGGCTTGTTATAAGTTGATGCTTTCTTTTAATGAGGTGCCACAGCCCCCTCCCCCACCCACATCGTGTGATCATCGCCAGCTAATAGGGACCTTTAGCAAAGAAGACGGGAGGGCCGATCACAACGTTAGCTCTAAGGTCCATTCAAGAAGTAGTGTTGTGTTGGTGCACCCTTCTGGAACGGACCTTAGAGCTAACGTTGTGATCGGCCCTCCCGTCTTCTTTGTGAAAGGTCCATAATACAGCTGAAGTGTGCGGTATTCCTCCCTTCTAAGATGGAGAAAATCATAGAATACATTCTAAATCTGAGAAAACGGTCGCAAATTGTTGATTGGAAACTATGCTCCATTTCAATCATCACATGTAGTTGAATTATTTCCAAATTTAGTTATCATTTTACTTTGTTCTTTTTGCCAAGGGATTCAAAACAAAAGCTCTCATGAGGGTGCAAAGAAAATAATGGTGGAAGAATTGAAATCAAGGGGGAAGGTTACAATTTTATAATTGCCAAGCTGTGACCCATTTCAAATTGTTGAATGATTTCCAATGTCAAGTTTGTACTTTGCATGGTTGTTTTTGCCAAGCGAATTACAACAAATGTATCAGTATGACATATTCACCTGTCGTAAAAAAAGTGATTTAATATTTTATCTGGGGAGAGAGACAGAGAGAAATTTACCTTTATTGCGTGTATCATTCCAATTTGAATATTTGCGCCAGGAGAAAAAAAGAGAATGAGATCCGAAAGACGCGTCCGGGGATCGAACCAGCAGCACATCAATCAACCCATTCAATTTGTAACGCTCCCTAACAGCTTGAATACAGGCGCATGCCACAACGCTCAGTCATCTTTCCTTTCTTTATACTAGCCCACTTGGTGGTTCCTTATCGTACTGAGGAACAATGCTTAAAGCAGTTTGGAACATTTTTTTAACAAATTAAGTAGAATGTACTTTATATTGTCTTCAAAATGAGATCCAATTGATTGTAATTGTGATGTTTGTACAATTTGATAGAAAACATAAACTGATAAAGCTTCATTGAATTACGATTAAGTTGATTTCTCTAGAAGAGATGTAATCCTGTTTTTCGTGGATAATAAAAGGGATTGTCGAACCAAATTTTAATATTAGATGATCTACACCCTCTATTTTTACAAAATATTCGATGGGCCTGGAACATAAAACAGTGTGAAATTTGAAGGAAAAAAATGAAGAAAACCAATCGTATCTCTATGGTACACATTTTCCCACAGACTTATGATTCTTATTTATCGAAAGTTTAATTACATCTTTGATGTTACAGGCCCCCATGTCTGGCAATGCTTTCGTGTAATTAGATTTTTTAATTTTATCCTTTCACTAAAAGATAACCCCTCTTGAAACTACAAGAGTCATCGCACTCAGTTATCTTTTCAATCTAAAGATATATACACTCGAACTCGGTCTAGAAGCATTATCAGGGTTGAGTGATGCTTTTTCCCTAATGGAATGAGGACAGAATTTTCCCGAAATCGATCTTCAAAATATCGACTTTTCCCTCGATTTAAGCATGTCGAGAAAATGAGGACAGAAGATTTCCTCTTATCTCTCATCTTCCCTCTTACCCTCCATCTCCTTTACTCTCCCTTACTCTACCTCTCTCTCTCTCACACACACACACACTCTCTCTCTCCCTCTTTCTCTCTTTACTCTGTCTATTTCTGGCTTAACATCTATCTCATTTCTCGATCTCCCGCGCTTTTTGTATTGCTATTTTTCACTCTTCCCGCTCTAAAAATATTTTTGTTTACTCAGGGGTATACAAGATTTTCGAGCGAGCTCGGTGTTTGTATGAAATATTCATTGAACCTGCTGTATTCCTAATTCCATCTTTTTGTAATGGTGTGTACTTGTGTGTGTATGTGTGTGTGTGTTTGTGTGTGTGTTAGTGTATGTAATGGACACATTCACATGTTCTATTTTTAACCGCAATTTCTGTCTGTCTGTCTCCCCTCTCTCTACCCTCCATCTCCCCTCCATCTCCCTCCCTTTATCCTCTCCTTTCCCGTACTTCATCTCAAATGTTGAAAATCATACGAATTATGGCCCAGGTCGGGTGTATATATCAACTTGGAATATATATTCCAAGTTCGTGCTATCACTTCCACTTTAATCTACCAGACAAACACACATACACACACATACAAACACACACTCGTTCACATACAACCACATACACACTAGTATACATAAAAATCCACACACACAACCTGTCTATTTCACTTCTCTCTCCCCCACTCTTCTTCTCTTCATCTCAACTGTTGAAAAGCAGAAGAATTATGGCCAATTTCTGCAGTACCATTCCAATTTCGTGCTATCATTTCCACTTTATTCTCCCAAATCACACATACACACACACACAAGCACAAACAAATAAACATATACACACACGTAATACATAACATACGTAATACATAACCCACACGCACAACCTGTCTATTTCACCTCTCTCTTTCTGGTCTCTCCCTCTCCCTTCTTCTCTTCATCTCAAATGCTGAAATTATACGAATTACGGCCAAAGCCGCCTGTATCATTCCAAGTTTGTGTTCTCACTTCCACTTTAATGTACAAAACACACACACACACACAGCCACACACCCGCACATACCCGCACATCCACACTCGCACACATAACAACCCACATGCACAACATGTCTGTGTCACCTTTCTGTGTCTATCTCTGCCCCACTCCTCATCTTCTCTTCTCTTTCTCGCAAATGTTCAAAATCATACGAATTGTGGCCAAAGTCGGCTGTATCATTCCAAGTTCGTGCTATCAATTCGATCCATCAAATACACACCAACATACACACCCACACACACACACACACACACACACACACACACACACACACACACACACTCGTTTACGCACACCAACATATACACACTCGTATACATAAAAACCCACTCGCACGATCTGTCGATTTCACCTCTCTGTGTCTGGTCTCTCCCCCACTCTTTTTCTCTTCATCTCATATGCTTAAAAATCATACAAATTATGGCCAAAGTCGCCTGTATCATTCCAAGTTCGTGCTATCACTTCCACTTCAATTTCGCAAACATACACACACAAACAGACACACACGTACACATAAAAATATAACCTGTCTGCTTTACCTCTGTCAGTGTCTGTGTCTGGTCTCTCCTCCGTTCCTCATCTCCTCTCTCTCTCTCTCTCTCTCTCTCTCTCAGAAAATCATGAGAAATATGGCCAAAGTCGCCTGTACCATTCCAAGTTCATACAATCACTTCTACTCTATAATCTCTCCAAGACACACACACACACACACCCTCACACATACATAACAACCCACACGCACAAGCAGTCATCTTTCTGTGTTTATCTCTGGCCCACTCCTCTCCCTACGCAATCTCAAATGCTTGAACTGTACGAATTATGGCCCAAATCGGTGTATCATTCCAAGTTCGTGCTATCACTTCCACTTTAATCTTCCAAACAGCCTTGGGGGTTTCGAGTGCAAAAAAGGGTTTGGCATCAGGAGAATTGAAACAAAACACATACCCCCACACACACATAATACACACGTACACATAAAAACACAATCTGTCTGTTTCATCTATCTCTTTCTCTCTCGCTCTCTCTCTCTCTCTATCTGTCTTTTCCCCATTCCACATCTTCTCTTCTCTTTCTCTCAAATGCTCAAAATCATACGAATTATGGCCAAAGTCGGGTGTATCTTTCCAAGTTCGTGCTATAACCTTCCACTTTAATCTACCAAACACACACACACACACCCACACACCCCACACCCACACATACTCGTATACATAAAAACCCACACGCACAACCTGTCTATTTCACCTCTCATCGTCTGGTCTTTCCCCCACTCTTCTCTTCGTCTCAAATGTTGAAAATCATAGGAATTATGGCCAAAATCGCCTGTATCATTCCGAGTTAGTGCTATCTCTTCCACTTTAAACTACCAAACAAACAAATACACACGCACATACACACACCAACATGTACACATACGTATACCTAAAACCCACACGCACAAGCAGTCACCTTTCTGTGTCTATCTCTGCCCCACTCCTCTCCCTACGCAATCTCAAATGCTCGAACTGTACGAATTATGGCCCAAATCGGTGTATCATTCCAAGTTCGTGCTATCACTTCCACTTTAATCTTCCAAACAGCCTTGGGGGTTTCGAGTGCAAAAAAGGGTTTGGCATCGGGAGAATTGAAATAAATCTGTTTGTTTGGAGATTTTCCAAAAGCATGGGTAAGTGGTCAGTCGACATTTCGACGTTTAAATCCGTCGAATGGGTTGTAATATGTTATGAATGTATTCGCATGAAGGAGTGTAGGAGCGTGTTTGTTTTCATATGTGTCGAGTTGAACGGACTTTTGTAGTACAGTGATATCAGGCACTGCCCTTTTTTAGGCTGATTTTCTATTTTTCATATTTTACTTAGGGTGACTATTATGCTCGATTGCTCATTATTTGATAACAAATTCATTGCAAATCATTGTGTTGAATTAGCACCTTCAGCAGTATACATGGCTATACATGTCAAGACCATAGAGTTGGAAATTAACAGCCCAATTTATTTATTTATATATCGATTGATTAGTTTATTAATTTACATATTTATTTTAGTGTGTTGAATTAGCACCTTGATCAGTATACATATAGGCTAACTGTCCATACCATAAAAATGGAAATCGACACACAATTTCATTATTTATTGATTGTTTGATTGATTGATTTATTTATTTATTTGCATATTTAATTTATTGTGTTGAATTAGCACCTTGAGCATTATACAAAGGCTATTTATCCATACCATACCATTTGACATCAACACAAAATTTCATTTATTTATTTATTTTATTAATTCGTTTATCTATATACATATCTACTTTATTATGTTGAATTAGCACCTTCAGCAGTATACGAAGGCTATTTATCCATACCATAGAATTTGACATCAACAACCAATTTAATTTAGTTATTGATTTTTTTATTGGTTTATTTATTTGCATATTTATTGTATTTGTAAATTTGGTTATTTATTTATGTATTCATTTATTTATTCATTTATTTTGGTAAACAAAGTCAATTAATGCTATTTCTTTTTATTCGAAGGGACAGAACAAGAATCAACTCGATCCAGTTAGATATTTCTGAAATAGGCGGATTTACTAATAGATGCAAATTTTATGCATACCTCTAACACGAAGGTTGTTCTTAACAACCAGAAAGCTTGCCCGAGGCTTGCCCGACATAGCAACAAGTAATGTATGCAAACTGGATTCCAATTATTGTAGTCTTATTGTTATCAACCGGTCTATGGAATACCGCATAAATTTGAAATATAAATTGATGCGTATATTGTTCTATGTGGGCAGATTACATACGAATTATTTGTTATTGCGAAAACATAGATTAAACAATTAATCTCATTTTCTTCTAATGAAAAATGCATTATTTAATATTATTAACTCATTCCACGTTTTCTTTGCATCAATGAACATACGTTGGCCTGTTTTCTTCGCAATTTTGTACATATTTCCCATACAAACATGTACACTCCCTAAATAATGCAACACACAGGGGGTTTACGGGTGAACGCACAAAGAGTTAATAAGTTGCCATTTGCTTTGTTGCTCACATGTGAGTACAATGTACTGGAATTACACGGAATTAATTATTCAATTTAAAGGAATTAAGGTTTTCTTGTGTTTCTCAAAAGGGCCTGGTTTTCTTTATACCATAATGTATTATCTTGTCCACTTGAATTTTATGGAAAAATGAGAATTATAGAAGGGAAATTAGAAGGACAAATAACTGTCGAAATGATGAGTACCGACAGGCAAATGCTCACAATCTTCTTATATTACGTCTTGCATAAATGTACCTTTTGTCATTACTCCTAATAAAGTCGAGGGCAGTATCATCCAATTTCAAATCGGCGTAACTACGGCTTAGTCTGCTAGAACAGACCCTTGGGTTTCGTTGTGCTCATACACAGAGAGTGATACAGGGTTATGCATTGTGTGTCTCATTGTGTCTCTGCATGCTCCCCCCTAGACTGAGGATAGAGCAATGCTATTTGTGTGTGATGTAGTCACACAATGCATACTCATCATGCTCTACGCACGCACACACCGAAAGTCAAGGGTTTGTGCTTTCAAACTAACTACGGCTTGCGGGGGTTGTCGGCGTTCATTATGTATGGGATTACGCCCCCGACCTCATACTATAAAGTTACGGGTTCAATGCCCGGGTGATGGATTTCGAGATTTAGGGCTTTCCCCTTTGTGTAGATGATCACTTCGAATATGAATATCGTCCATGTTTCTCGTATATTCCGAACAAAATAACCTAAACATCATTGGTATTTTGAGATATCATGAATATATATATAAAACTGATTCATCGTTTCTTCTTTGTGTATTTGATCATTTTCGTTTCTTCTGTTTAACGCAATCTTATAATCGCATTCAGCCAATATGTTATCTTTTTATCCCTTTTCGCGCAATATACAATGTGTGATGTGTGTTTAATGTTAAAAAGAGATTTTTCATATGTCATCTTAATTTGCAGTAGTTTTCTCTATAATTTCCGGGAGGGGGGGGTGTAACTCATTGTCAAATAAATAAACATGAATCATAATATTTTGTATTATTTCTTTTTTGTATACTAAAGAAAATAAAATCTAATTAAAATGAGACTGTTGTTTTCTCGCCTGCAAATTATGCAACAGAAATATAATATTCAAACTTCCTACCGTAATATAATTTAGAATGAATTATGTGTATCATCCCACCATCAGAATAGGTCCGCTATTCCTAAGTTTGACCCCAATGAATTGATTTTCGCATCACTGGATGATAAATCATATCAATATATATTTGTAATGAGACACTGTTTATATACCAGACTCGTGCTACATGTGCATAACCAAATATTTGTTCCCCTGGAGCCATGCCTTTTATTTTTTTTTTTATCTCCTCGTCATATATTAAGAAGAGCAGTTTGTATATAAACCCGCTCCAAATCTCGAATGATTTACACACTTATTTTATTGAACACGTCCCTGGTCTATCTCTAAACATGCTAAAGGTTTATGTTACCGCTAAACAGAGCGCCATGTCTCTTCGCCTTTTCGGTGTAAACAGTTACGTAGCACTGTGAAATCTATGAAGAACATATTGGATTAAGTAATCAAATGCTCCAAGTTCTCGCACAAAAAAAAATATTTCCGTAAATATTCTACAAAGAAATGTAGATCGGGAGGGTGTGTCATGAAGCCAGTGATGGTAGAGACACGTAAGTCAGCGCTAACTAACCCAATTTAAAAATCCTAGATTTTTATGGTTACTATGGAAACGCTCGGAGAATGAGTGCTTGTTACTGGTCAGCGAAAATAAGTCAGTGCTGACTAAAACTAATTGATTGGATGAAAACCGCCATCTCTGACTGTTACTATGGTAACTGTCTAAGAATGAGTGCTTGTTACCAGCGACTATTAGTCAGTGCTGACTAAAAATGAAATCCTTGATTTTGATTTATAGATGAAATTCGTCCTTGACTATTACTATAGTAACTATATTGGAGAATGAGTGCTTGTTTCCAGCGACAATTAGTCAGTGCTGACTAACCCAATAAAATCCTTGATTTTGATTGGATGAAAAGATATATCTCTCACTGTTACTTAGGCAACTATCGGAGAATGAGTGCCTGTCACTGCGACAAGCTTCATGAATTGCGCTCCAGATGTCAAACATGTTTGCTGACTGACATGAAAACCCATTTCTTTTCTCTGCTAGTTCCGTTGTGAATACTTGAATAGGGAGTAATTCACTGTGTCCAATTTCATTGTCCTTTGATGTCATAGTGTATATCATCGAGCTCATCACGGCGTTCAAATTCAATTCGTGGATTTTAGTCCCCCGGGATAGCAATCATGTGATTGATTCCGATGGCATCGAAACATTCTGCAATATTTTATTCCTCGTCTCATCATCGTGTGTTCTTCCCGGAGCGATGAACAACGATGGATTATTGTCGAATGTGTCTCGAATACATTCGTGCTTTCTAATAATATTTTTCACCTGCATTAAATAAGAGTAATTTTGGCATGGTCGTTTTTGTGCCATGAGAGGGGAAGAGAAAGAAAGATAAGATAGGATCGGAATTACTTTCATATTTTTGTTGGACGTATACCACTCATGAACGTGTGACAGAAATTATTATTATGGGGTTTTAGAAATTGGTGGACGAGAGCTTTTGGACGGTAGAAAACGAGTGCGCACTTGATCTGCGCATGAAATGACAAGTCCACATCTGCTGGGGGGTGTTTCATCAAGATTTGTCGCAGAGGCAATTAGTCAGCGTTGACAAATTCCTCAATTGTGATTGGATGAAAAGCACTATCGCTGACAGTTGCTATGGGAACTGTCGGAAAAGGACTCCTTGTCGCTGCGACAAATCTTGCTGAAACACCCCCGGATGCGCACCCGTTTTCTACCGTCCACAAGTCATGCCACCGTCCACTAATTTGTCACCTTCTTCTTCTTTTACTAGTTTAGTTGGTTTCCTTCTGATCAGCAGATATAGGGTAGGGAATATTTGGGTACCAGTCGTGTTTATTTGTTTGTACATGCTGCATGCAGGAGAAAGAAATCAGTTAACACGATATAAACTATTTCCGAAAAGTTAACTAGAACGCAGACAATAGGTCCGTAAACCGTGTATTCGACTGTGCGGACACAACAATGACAAGCCGGTACCGAATTCAATAGCATTTCAAAGGAGCATTGAAATTGCGTTCGACTTAACTTTTCGAAAATACTTTATATCGTGTTAGTTTAACTCGTCCGTGTTTTCACGAAGTGACGGAAGCCAGAGAGTAATGTTGCACGAAATGAGTTACAAAGCCATAGAAACGTGTCCTTCTCTAGAATTAACACATAGTTCTATAGGATGCCAGTGGAATTGTCGCTATGTCGGGATTTCTTTGTCTTCATGCAACAATACCCTTTGGCTCCCGTGACTTCTTGAAAAGACGGAAGAACTGACGAACGTAAAGAGGCAGTCGCATCAAATGAAATGTATCATATCGGGATAACAAGCCATTTTACTGAAAGTGACATTGTTCATCTACATTATGATTATTTATCTAACATTCGATGGTTTGAAGTTGTTGATAAAAACTTCTAACAACCATCACTCTGCCGGAGTGAAGTGTACTCTTGTTTTCGTCATACGCATGGAAGAATGCCAACTTCAGGGCCTCGTAACAACAAGGTTTGCGATTAATTGCTCATCTGATAGCGATTGATATCAATCGCTATAGTCTATGGCAAATCATGTACTAAAGTTTGCAATCGATCGCTAAATCAAATAGCGATTAATCGCAAAACTTTATGTTACGGGGCCCTGATCATGTTGCCGATATACACACATTTTAGTTTCGATTCTGTAAAGCCCCGGTCACATAGGACCCCGAAAGCAACACGATTCACCCCGATTCGTTGTTCTGAGGCAGTTAACTGTGAATTAACAAAGAGTCGGGGTGAATCGTGTTGCTTCCGGGGACCTATGTGACCGGGGCTTTAGCAAACTTTTCCCGACAGGACGGAAATACATGTAGTTGCCTTGATGGTCGGTTTGAACAATGTTATGAATGAATGGCAAGGGTGGTTGTACAGAAGGATGTGGAAAGGCCGTTGATTGATTGACAAGCAAAAACAGTGAACAGTAGCGAAGAAAAAAGAAGAAATAAATATGAATACGTAACAAAGCAGAAACATATAGAAAGTTAGAAAATGGCAGTTCCAAAGGGAGTCGGAAAGAAGATATTTTTCTCATATTTATCATTATTATATGACTATTCATTAAAGCACGAAACCGCTTGATCACGGCAGGAAGGTGTACTTTCCATCTCGCTGTTTTTGGGGGTGGGAGGAGGGTGGGGGTGTGGGTGTGGGTGAAGGCCCACGTGTCCTCTATTGACCGCATAGGCCTAGGCCAAGAAGTGTAACCTTCCTGCCAATTTATATAAGCCTGTTTCGTTTATTTGTGATTAGTAAAGTCACTTTTTTTTGTTGTGATTTATTTTCATAGGAAGACATGCTCTATCAGCCCCCTTTGTTAGTTTTTATTTAGTAATATTTTGCTTTAATTTTTCTCACCCTCCCGCTTAGTACCCCTCTCCGCTCATGTTGAGCCACACCGCCCCCTCCTTTACTTACCCTATCCACCTCCGGCTTTTTGTCTTTTATCTCTACCTGTATACTTACCTTGCGCTCTCCCTATCTCAATCTCTCTAGATAGATCTATCTAGCTAGCGAACTAGAGCGATCACTCATCTATTCCTTAAATTGGTCGAAAGCAAGCATCTATGAGTGATAATTGAAAGCACTGATTGATAGTCTTCAGTGGCGGATCCAGTGGTGAGCCGAATGGGTCGCCCCCACCAATGAAGGGGCTGCCACCCCATCCTACCAGCGATGCAACTGTTACACAACCTCAGTCGCTGAGGTTTTTTTTTTAATTGTCCATTTCTCTGATACCATCGCAGAGAATTGTGATGACCCCCCCGCCCCAAAAGAAAATAGTAAAATAAAATTTAAAAAAATAAAATAATAATAATAATAATAAAATAAAATAGATCGCGGATCCGTTCGCGTCTGTCATATTAGAGATGTACCCTTTTGGCAACCTCAGTGGCTGAGTTCATTTTCTTTCTTTACCTTCCATTTCTCTGATACCATCGCGGTGGATTGTGATAACCCACCT
>BQKZ01006012.1:9835-40071 GCA_036244855.1 Temnopleurus reevesii | reverse complement strand
GAAGCTTCACATCTTCAGTTCTTGCCTTTTTTGGCTTCATCCTCAAAGTCCACGCCCCACCCAATCTTACGATTGGGAGGGGGCGGCATTTTTCAAAATCTTCTCAGGGGCGCCAAATTTGTGCTGAGCCCCCCGGGTATGAAAATCCTGGGTGCGCGCATGTTTATTGTTGAAAAAATTAATCATGGGTATAATGGGAGCCACGGTTCCTTTAGCCCCTGCATGGATCCGCCTACGTAGGATATAATATTACAGTATATAATTATTATTACTATTACTTTTATAGACGATCGGGGATCTTACAAAGCGATGGATTCAACGCCTTTATAGACTCTTTACATTTAAAGGCCAATCAGTATTCCTCGTCCCTGATTGAACTTCAGCGGTTGTGATTCATGTGGGGAGGGGCCGGGGCGTGGGGCGAATGTCCAGTGCTGTCCACGGTGTCGCAGCCAGTAGAGAAATTTATTGATGTGAATAGGAATATTCTAATAATAATCGTTGTTCTATTTCATTAAATAACCCTGGAGGAGGGGCTCGAGCCCAATCCCCCTGGTTCAGAGTTAGTAGGCGCCAAATTTTAGTTAAAAACTTTGCTGAGGGGAAGGGGCGTTAACATTCAGCTGGGGACTTTTTTTATGGAGGGGGGGGGGAGGGGGCTTAATTGTCAGTCACTCGAGGTAGATGGGGAAGCAAATGTCAAATTGGTCGAGCCCCCACCCTCAGGTCTTCTAATCCTGGGTGCGCGCATGTATTTATGATTAGAATCATAATCAGGTAAAGGTTTTATTGCTGCCACCAGTTTGTATTTTATTTTGGTATCTCATCATTATTCCGAGTAGTTGCAGAATGGGACTCAGAGGGCGGTATTGCTGTAAAGTTCACAGTCGCTGCTGAAACCTCCACACTGAAAGATTTCACCGACATGAAGTTTTGTGGATTTCACCCACACAAAATGAAAAATCATGAACAATCAGCTTTTGAGAAAAAGGGTTAAATATGTAACGAATCCGTCTTCAATATATAGGTAACATGGGGGAGGGGCAGGGAGAATCGACCCGAACTATTGTAGGTGGACATTGCCATCGTGAAAATTTAATGATATCCTTCTCTACTGCCCCTAAATTCAAATGTGCTAACGTGAGCATAGTATTAGTCATCACATCAAAGAGAGTATCTTGCACAGAAAATCTTGCTTTAATAAAAGAAATCCGCGACGAACATCAAACCACAATAGAACTATATATATAATTCATGTTTATCTGTATGAAAAAAAATGAATCCATCAGGGATTCTACTTGTAAATTCGTCCTTGCATTGATGAAGTGATGGCAGCCGAATGGTAATGTTGCGCGAAACCAGTTATAATTTCATTTAAACTTAATTCTTTTATCAGAAATAACACGTTTTTTATAGGATGTCCTGTCACACAATAAAATTTATTTTCGTAAAATGCAATGCTCTTTTGTAATGCATCTTTTGTAATGTTTTTTTGTTTCTTTTATTGTTCTATTGTTTGTTTGTCAATGTATTATTCTGTAGTTCTTCTTCTACTTCTTCTCTTTATTCTTCTTCTATCTCTGTTTTATGTTTCACCTGGATCCTATGGAAGACCAGTAGTGTCGTACCTGGCACTGCTGAATGGGATATCCAGCCGATTCATATCATCATGTATATATATAAGTATTTGTGTAATTCATTTTGTTTGTATTTGTTTTTTATTTGAATCGGAAAATAAATACAATACAATACAATGCTATATTCAAATCCGAACCGCCTCGTGATTGTTGTGTCTGCACAGTTCAATACATGGCGTACGGATATATTGTCCCATGACCAATTTTATTTCACGGAAATAGTTTATATCGTGGTATCTGACTACTTCTCGCTTTGAATTTATGTGACTAGACAGTAATCTTACCAAAAAAAAAAATGTTATCAAAACAATGTGAAACATAAAAAATTATCAAAACAACTGGATGCATAAACAATGCTTTATGTTGGCATAATATATGAATGTCATCACGGATTATAATGTAATAAAATCAATAGAAATAATGGCTCTGAAATGCGCTATTATTCACTTTGAATTCTCTTGATAACCGATAGATAAACAGATACAAATGGTTATATATAAAAATATACAATCTTTATGAAATAATATTTAAATGCTTGAGTTACACTCACTAATGCCGTAGAATTCGATGACCTCATCGGTAAAGGGAGTGATTTTTATTTAAAGGGGTTGAGTGAGTAGTCGAGAAGTGTAAAAGTTGCCAGCGAGGTGCATGCAAAACTTGCCAATTTTTATGTAAAATCACTGTGTAAATCGATTTAAAAAATCGTTCAAATATTTAATATTCACAACTTTTTATTTCCTAACGGATTTATGTCAAATACCTTTCCCTTCATAGCAGTAACGAGGGCTTCTTCAAAGATTGTTCAATCAAATTTTGACCACCCAATGGACAAATGATAACGGGCTTGCGGGCATGGGAGTGCTCTTGTGGCAATTTGCGAATAACAAAAAAAATGGATCAACCAATATCTGCTTTGTGCTAACTAGCCAAATTAACAATCCTGACATATAGTTTGAAAAGTACACGACACACATCTACTACACTTATCATGGCTGAATTAATTTATTGCGGTAAGAGGAAAACATCTAGCGGACAGCTTGATTAGAATTTCATCACCATTCTCCTAGTTGCCATGGTAACAGCCAAGAACGTGCCTTGAGGAGGCTATGTGCGGTAATGTGGTATATCACCACAGGCTTGGCTGTCAATGATTTGAATCCCGTGTTATTTTAGTTTATGGACGAATTAATGACATCATATCGTTTTGTTATCTGAATGGATAACAATATTTTTGGTCTGTCTGACTGGAAGATGTAATTTGTGTGTGTGTGTGTGTGTGTCCATGTGTGTGTATCGCTTATTCAGAATTAGTGAAGGTGTATGGAAAACTGAGAGATAGAGAGAGGCATGGAGGGAGAGAGAGAGAGAGAGAGAGAGAGAGAGAGAGAGAGAGATAGAGATATAGAGAGAGGTCGGGTGGGGAAGTTGCAAGTGATTAGGGAATTATATTAAGAAAAGGTCATAAACAAGAAATGTGAAGAAAAAAAATCAGACAGAGAAAGTGTGGGATAAGGGAAGGGGGAGTGAGATGGAAGACATACTTGCCAAAAGAAAAGGATTAAAAAAAACACGGGGAGAGGATAGAGAGAAAGAAAGTGATAGGGGAATAAAGAAAATTAAGGGGACATATATAATAGATACAATGTAATATATTTTTCATCTCTCTTGTCTTTTCCGTTCTATGAAAAGAGAATCTACATAAACAGCCATCTCAATTCCTCATTCACTGTTGTAAACCTGCTTGACTTTCCATTACTATCGGACTTGCAATACAAATATTAACTTTCATCTGATTTATCTCATTAATCACTACACCAACTCCCCTCTTTGCTTATCAAGAATTTTAACTAAATGCACGTTTTTTATATTTTCATATACAATCAACTCGACTCACTGTGAGCAAAAGGAACAAAGGCCTAGGATGAAGAAGACAACTTGGCTTACGAACATTGACAATGGGTAAATAAACACCAAAGAGTTAAATTCCCTCTTATTCTGCTGAAAAAAATGTTTAACGCCTAGTCGTGAATGAATATCGAAGCTACTTTCTTTTGTGATCATGAAGCTATTGTGAAGGCTTGAATGAAGTTGTTTACTTTGTACCAGTCCTTTGTTGCTTCTTCTGCTCACAATGACTACCATTTGAGTTTCCCCAGTTTAACTTCAAAATCTCACATCCCACTTTCTTACTTACAATCTATCTTTTCACTTTCCTCTTCAATTCTCATTATAGATATTCTCAATATTTTCTTTCCTCATAATCTCATATATTTACCATTAACGTTTCTAAAGAGAAAATTTCAACTTTTTCATATTACGCGATGGTTTCCATGTTCCCAACCTTTCCTCTCAATTTCATAATATCCTCATAACTGCCCATCAGGCGTGTATTTGGATAATCTATCTTCTATCTGAACTTCGAGTACAAACATATTGCTCCTCGAAATGCGAGCAAAAATTATTCTGCCTAATGACTATTTCAGCAAGTGTCTGTGTCCAAATAACAGACTTTTTAGCGAAATGAAAAACTCAATAAAGTCATGATTGTATTTAGTGGATGTCACCATTCCAAGATTAAGAGGTAAAATAAGTACAGCACTACATGTGTTCAGATTTGGAGAGCAATATATGAACAAACTGAAAGGGGCAAAGAATTTTGGACAAAGCAAACAGCTTAATTCAAGCATCAGCTACTAGATACACACAAAAGAAAAATTTCCTTCCCTCTAATTCTCCAGAGAAAATGAGAAAGGGAAGATACTTTCTTTTCTGTACTTAAAGCTGTTGCAAAGGCTTGAATGAAGTTGTTAACTTTGTCTAAAATACTTTGTCATTTTGCTCATGATGTGCGTCTGCAGCTTACGGGGCATTGCTAAAAGTTGCAATTGAACACAAATTAAAGTTGATTGGCACAAGCTGATCAAAACCATTATCTTATGCGTGTCTTGTTAAAAGGAACGAAAATGCATATTACAATCTGCAACTGATTGGAAGTTTATTTCTGTTAAATTGCAACTCTGCAGCAACACCCCATAGCCAGTATCAGCGACGTTGTGTAAGTCAACTCTCCTATTACTCTATATACCAAATAGATTCTGCCAATAGTGCCGACTCAATGATACACAACTGAGGACTGAAACTTACAAATTTGATACTTTTGAACAGAATGTCAAATTTTGCTCAATAGTTTGTTGATCTAAATTTTCCTCATTCACTAAAAGCATGAAAATTTGTAAGGTAAGTGGCTTTTGCTTTATCAAATAAGAAACAAAACACACTGTACAATGGGATTGAGTGAACACACTTTTTTATCATTTGAACATCATTTCATATCTCAACGGTATTTCACAGGAGATATAGGTCTAACAATAACCATGGAAACACATGTATAAATCTATGGATATTTGAAATACACCACCCTGGCAACCAGCGTATCAAGGGTGATCAAAACCAAATTCTTCATCACCAGACCAATCAGAAATACTTAAATAAATTCTTATTTACAGTGCCTCATTGCTGCACAGTGATAAAAATCAGTTCCATGGATTACACACAATTATTTGCAATAAGTGGTTCCGGATAAAAGAAGACATGGGTGTGCTGTGGTGAATTATGACTGTACAGTGAGAATGTTAGGATTCTAAAAGTATTGAAGTAAACATATTGTATTAGCTCTTGAGAAATTGATTAGGTTCTTTTCAATACTGCTGGCATTAAACAATACTTAATTCCCTAAGCATAATGCAAAGTCTTCAGGAGGTATTGCTTGTATACATATTAAACAATATAATATAACGAATGGACAGGATATTCATAAGGACAAATATTTATGAAAAGTTACCACTTTAAAAAATTGAACATTATGCATTTCCCCTACCATCATTTCTGAAAATAAAATGCATTCACGACATCTATAATATATTCATATTCTGTCAACTAAGATGTACATAAATATTTGAGAAGTCAGCTAAATTGAAGGTCCCTTCTCTATTTCAACTTGGAAACATGTACATTAATATTCCAAAAGTCATGTAAAAATGAAACCATTTCTGTATTTCTCCTGTCCGAAATATTAAGTACACTCCCATGGATTTGATATCACTTTCAGAGTCATAACATCATTTCAAACTGATGGTGGAATCTTTGTAACCAGAAAAAACACTTCCTTGGCTTTTGAAAAGAAGTGTGAGGTGCTGTATTCCAAAAGGGGCTGACTTCTTCATTTGTAGGATTGGTAAGGGTTATTGTGGTAGAATCAAGCAGTGGGTGGTCGGTAGGCCAGCTTACGGGATTTGAGAACGGACCACTTGTGTCTCTTGAAGTAGTAGGACACACCCAAGAGCATACTAAGAATCATCAGAGCCTGTAAGGGGAAGGACAAATATAAAGAATTCATATAAATCAAATTTCAGAGGTCTTGATGCTTATTACCTCTCATCCTTATTACAAAATCACTTACAGTGGATGTTGCATAGTAATCTTATTGCAGTGAAAGCTTAGTACATTCTAGCCTCGTTATAAGGAGTTCATTGGGACCAGATGAAATACCTCTTTATATTGAAACCTTGTTATATCAGGGTCAAAATACAATAAAACACAAAGAGTTGGGACCAGGAAAATTACCTTGTTATAACGAGAGCTGGTGATATCAGTGCTCTTTATAATGAGGTTTGCCTGTATTCTAGTACTTACAAAAAAAAAACACCTGCAAATCCATAATTTCTGCCACAGACACATATTTCCCTTTGTAATAAGTAAACAAAGAATCAACAAGATTCATCCCAAAATGCATGCTGTTGCAGAATCAACATGTCCATAATACTTGAACAAAAAAGTACCATTTTGTCTATGTCTCCACATAAAGAAGAAAATATGAATTTCTCTGTACAAAGTGGATGGAACAGTCTCCATGTCGGCAGCCATTTTGTGCCTGTAGGTTGTCAACTAAAAAGTCTGGAATGGATCATCCGATTTTGCTCCATATTCTATTTGATCATTGTATTTTTCTCCAACTACTGACAGCACATTAATTTTTGGGTTAAATTCCCTTAATTTTCATTTGGGGAGAGTTGTCTGTACATACCTTGAGGCCCATCCTCTTGCGTTCATCATGCTCCGGTTCAGAAGCCCAGCGAAGGAAGGTGCTTACATCTTTAGCTATTTGTCCCATGGTGGCTGGAGTGCCTGTACAGAACAAAACAAACACAAATTCAGTCTTTCTCACTGCCATCATCATAATTGCAAAGTTAAACATAATATACAAGTACAGTGGAACCTTATTATAAAGAGTTCGGATATAGCGAGATACCTGTTATGACAAGGTGATTTTATTGGTCCCAGCTCTTTATAGTTCTTTGTTTTTTTACCCCGATATAGTGAGGAACCTGAATTAACAAGGTAATCTTCATGGTCCCAAGGACCTTGTTATAAAGAGGTGTCACTGTAACAAGAAAAAAGACAAAACATTGACAGAATTGAACAGAACTTTAACTATGTAATGAAAGTGATAGAGACTGAACTTTTAGATTTGCATGGGAGCTATAAGTAACTCTCTTGGAGGCTCTCAAGGAGAATTTTATCGGAGCTAAATTGGGTAATCATGTAGTAAGTGTAAGAAAGGGCTCTATAAAGAACTCCACACAAACGCATTTAAGGAGAAAGCATCACTCTCACTACCCTTAAATTTTAGTCCCTAAAGTGATATACGCCAACAATTTTCAGGGAATATGTATACCTACAGAGTACAGAAAAGGAAATTACCAAAAACACTCTAGAACTGAGGTGGGTTGTCCAACAAACTGCTTCCTGTGTTAGCCAATCCATGAAAAGCATATGGTAACGAAATTTGACCGAGCCTGAGTTGTCTAACTTTTAACTTGGTTATTCTTAATTAAGAAGTATCCTGGATTGCTTCATACTATTTTTTTTTTTATTGGAATTGGATTTCTATGCCAGTAATCCAACTTGACTCCAATTACATGTGTAAATGAGTAATCAGCTTGGAGAAGTTCCTCTAGTAATATCGACCAAGAAGGCCTTTTGATTTGACTTACCATCCTCAAACTCAATTATCTCATTGTAGATGGGCGGGGCCATGCCAATAGCTTGGCCAGGGAAGTATGGGTTGTAGTAGAGATCACCCTTGACCTCAACGCCAGTGGGTGGGTCACAGTATCCAGTGAGGAGAGCAAAGATGTAGTTCTCGTTGCCATGTCGGGCTAGGGCAATGTAGCTCATGTCGGGTGGGAGGGCACCTGACGAGGGAAAGAGAGGAAGAGTTGAAACAATTTTATTTTAAGATGAGATGTTCAAAAAGTTTGACAATCTGAAATTGCAAGAGAGGCAAACGATTCCGGTATATGCACGAGGCGTATTTTCATATGAATTCAAGGCTTTTATCTCAAGTAAATTGCTGAGGGCATGGCTATTATTTTGGGGGTTTTTTTCGCACTGTTGTTCAGGAGATTTGCTATTCACAGTTAAATTTTTCCTCATTCTGAAACAATTAGCATCACTGGATTGATAGTAGAACAGCACACATGTAGCACTCCTTGTTATGCAAAGATGAGGCAATGTAGATCATGTCAGGAGGGAGAGCTCCTGTTGGGGGAGGCAGAGTGTGTTGTTCTCAAAAAATTAATAAATGAACAGAAGGTATTTGTGTTACGTTTTGTGAGAAAACATACAATTCAGCAGTTTGGCTATTTTGACTTCTCATCTAATACATATTATGTCACTGACTCACCTGCGTTAGCAGCCCTTGCAGCCTCATCGTTGGGATAAGGCTTAGGGAAATAATCTGAGAGTTTGCCAGGTCTCTCAAACATCTCTCCTTCTTCAACAATATCAACTTAAACATCAGCATACCGTATCAAGCACCACCTTACGGTGGCAGAAGCAGAAAAATCTTCTGTAACTGACTCACCTGCGTTAGCAGCCCTTGCAGCCTTATCGTTGGGATAAGGCTTAGGAAAATAATCTGAGAGTTTGCCGGGTCTCTCAAACATCTCTCCTCTTTCACAAACATGAACATACTGTATCAAGCACCACCTTATGGTGGCAGAGAGGCATAAAAATCTTCTGTTACTGACTCACCTGCATTAGCAGCCCTTGCAGCCTCATCGTTGGGATAAGGCTTGGGGAAATAATCTGAGAGTATGCCGGGTCTCTCAAACATCTCTCCTTCTTCACAAATATCATCATAAACATCAACATACCGTATCAAGCACCACCTTATGGTGGCAGAGGCATAAAAATCTTCTGCAAGTCACTCACCTGCGTTAGCAGCCCTTGCAGCCTCATTGTTGGGATAAGGCTTGGGGAAATAATCTGAGAGTTTGCCGGGTCTCGCAAACATCTCTCCTTTGTCACAAACATCATCATAAACATCAACATACTGTATCAAGCACCACCTTACGGTGGCAGAGGCATGAAAATCTTCTGTAACTCACTCACCTGCATTAGCAGCCCTTGCAGCCTCATCATTGGGATAAGGCTTGGGGAAATAATCTGAGAGTTTGCCGGGTCTCTCGAACATCTCTCCTTCTTCATCAGGTCCATCAACGATTTGGTACTGAATGAAAAACAATCATTGATATTCAAGGCATTAATTTGCAAAATCATCTCAGAACAGGTTTAAATGCATTTGATCCTCGTCATATCTTAGGAAATAAAATTATCTGGAGTCTGAAAGACTAGAATAAACATTTGCCATCCCAAAAGAGTGAAAATATATCAGCACTCATTAAGTACATGGTTTTGGGTAAGCAAAAAGAGGGTTTTTTTTTTTTTACCCTAAGCTGTCTGCAGGATTTGTTCGCCGATGGTATGCTGTTGTAGTTAAGTACATGTAAACCTTGTTATATCAGGGCTAAAATCATCTTACTAAAACAAGGATGGGCAGTTATTATTTTGAAAGTTTTTTGTCAACAATGTTGAAAGTGATTAAAATAAACCACAAACATATTTTATCTTCAGAATTACCATTGTGCTTGAAATATTTGTTCTCCTAAAATTTTTGGTAAAGTAGGTTAAATCTTGGGAAATATGTGTCTTGATGATACAGAGATCCCAAATAAAGGAAATTCAAATGTACTTTTATTAAAATGTACTACCAATGAAAATACAACAACAAAAAATCATCTTACCTCTTCAGCTATTGCTTTAGCCTCGGATTCGGTGTGCGTTACTCCTACAAGATTACGGAAAGCGAGGTATTGCATACTGTGACAAGCTGAGCACACTTCTTTGTACACTTGATATCCTCTTCGCAAACTGTGAAAGGAACAATTGGACAGTAAATTTATAATACAAATCATACAGCTGTGCTGCTTCAGAATTATGGAACAAATTGCCAATAGAAATAAGATCATCTCTGTCTGTTGTTGTCTTTCAAAAGCTTGTTGAAAACCAATTTATTTCTTGAAGCTTTTCAATAATATCTTTTACGTATATGCCTTGCTTAGTAACAACATCCACATACCATAACATCACAGCGCAGTAGAGTATATAAATATAATGTCTGCGTTATATAAATTATCTCATCTAATCTACATTTCGAAAATGAAAATTGCAGATATGAACTAGGTTTTAGAGAATATATAACATTTTTTTCATTACTGAAGAAAGTTCACATTCCAGAGTAAAAAAATTAATTTCAGAAACAAAGAATGGAGAGAAAGCATAAAGGCAATAATCAAATGCTTTTTTATCATGAGAAAATATCGGGTTCAAATGTTTGATGATTCATATACACTGCAATGTTTGTCCAACTTAGCAACGTACATATGCATTCAAGTAGCATTTGACTATTATACTCTCAGTATCTTTTGATAGATGAATACATAGTTAATTTTGGGCAAGAGTGAATAAATGTGGATACATTACGAAAATGGTCTGTTGATCGCAACGTTCTAGCAACACCCTCAATTGTCTTTTCTACTCCTGTTCATACCTGGCATGGTCGAATGTGCTAAAGACTCCACTATGAGGCCACTGAAGTTTAGGTGGATGTAGTTCATATTCCTCTGCATTGACTGATATATGAAGAGCGGACACCAGTCCTGCACTGCCTGCTGTTAATGCACCAAGGGTTACGAGGGCCTGGAGAGAATTTGAAAATTAGCACTTGTCGTAATCATTTGAACCAACAAAAGTCACATCTTTAGTATATGAAACATCTAATTTTCATGTCTGTTTTATACATAAACATTTTTCTAATTTAGTTTGTGTAGAAATAATACATGTTAATATTTTTCAATATATTCATGTATTCTCATTTTGTGTACATAGTCTTTAAAAGCATTTGGTCTTCATAAATTCATCTTCTTGATTTGGTATGAAGTGCATGTATCCCCACAGACATTCAAAGATTGAAGCAGGATAATTTGAAATACTTCAAAAATTACGAGAATTTTATATACTGTAGAAAATAAAGATATTCAAATCATTGTGACAAGTGGTACAAAAAAATGGCATGGTTACCAATATTCAGTAAGATTTGCTTGAAGATTTGCTTGTGTACTATTAGAGAGCTAAACATATCACAACATTCCTAGTGAAGAGTGGTAAAAAATCTGGTCCCAGCTCTTTATAACTTAAATATTGTTTTATAACACTGGTATTCACATTACTGCTACAACAAAGTGAATGAGGAAGCACTCAGACGGATGATTTTCATATGAGGCTCGTCGCGACAAAAGGGCCCTTAAGCTGTTTACGCGTACGCGATAAAACTCTGCGCGGTGGCGTGACGTCACAATGAGCTGAACATGGGAATGGAAAGAGCTAGGTTTAGTACCCAGGCGTAATGCTAAATAAATCTCAAAACATTACGGTATAAATCAGAATCCTGTAATGGTACACAAACTGCTTCTAATATGTTATTTACAATCATACTCACAACCGGGTAAACTATATTCAAATCAATTTTTGTGCCAGGGGAGTTAAAATATCAGAGAAAAAAGATGAGAAAGAGTTGAGGAGTGGAAATCATTTGAGTATTTCAAAAATGAGAAATACTTTCCTAGTACGAAATTAAGGCCAAAAAAAAAAAAAAAACTGTGACGTCGGTAGTGATTTGAGGTTTCCACAATTAAACCTAATAAAATACTAAACCAATAAATATTAATAAATCTTCCTTGTAAATAAAGCAACATGAAACAAGATACTTAAAAATAATGTTTTCGCCCAGTTTTTTCCTCATAACTTTGAAACGAATTAATGGGTGACTTCAAGTACGGTGTTCGATGTTGGTGTTGACAGGTGTTGAGAGAGCAAATCGGTCCGTAAACCGAGCTCCAACACCATTGGTCAGGTTACAGAAGTGATACAGAAACGACCGGAAATACGTCAGAATCTTGCGAGGTCTACCCAAACCACCGACAGTCTTCAAGTTTGGTGTTGAGGCTTGTGTTGGTTTTGCTGCAACACCAACACCAGCGTTCAACACCGTACTTGAAGTCACCCAATAATAATATTATGTCTTCAACATGAGCAGAAAAATCAAATGAACAGAAAAAAAAGATCTGAGAAAAATCAGACAGCTAATGAGAACTCCTGATGAAGATTTTTTTTTTCAATAGACTCTTCTTTTAATGCGATAGTGGCGTGCGTAGCATTTTGTTTGTTGATGGATGAACTTGTCTTACAAATCTTTACAAATCTTTTTATTTTGACAAACAGTATTCATTGAACAGGGAAAGCATAATTTGAAGAAAAACGATGTTGAAAAGATGATCAAAGTTTTCTGCAAATTAACAAAAAATGTGTAATGATTTTCAATGCATATTAATCGATTATTCTAGGTTCTTTACATGATGGTGATATGATAAATATGAGTTTAGAGAGGGGGAGAACCCTGAGAGGAAAGCAAAAGGAGGAAATTCTGATTAATGAAAGAAAATATGCAAGGAATTTTTAATTTTTTTTATTTATTTGAAACCGTTATTCGTTTTAAATTTGTCTTTATTGAACTTTAATAGTTATTCTTTTCTTTGAATATTTTTGCTCAAATTTTTAACAGTCATTACAAAATAGGGACGCAAAATTATGTGATTCTGAAGAAGATTCATTCGACCCCCCCCCCCCCCNGTCCGCGAAAACGTAAACAAAGATGGCGACGTACACGAAGGACTTTGTTGTCGGCCAGCTTTTGTTCAACCTATTGGTAATCGTTCATCCTGTGAAATGTTTGAATGGATAACATTAGTTTGCTCACAAAAATGTCCTACTTTATAGAAGAACAAGTACTGCAGTTCCAGGAGAAAAATGTTGTTTAAATCAGCTAGACGTAGTGTACTGTATTGTGGCAGTGCAGCACTGTGCCGTGACTGAGTGGGTACCGACTGAGTGTGACAGTGAATGAATGTGACTGAGTACGGTTGAGCCGAGTATCTGAGTAAGTTGTAGTTTTTACATGTATCTCTTTTTAAGAGATATAAATCAAATATCCCGAACAGTTACTTCAAAAGTATATTGGAATTTTAATTCTTCGGATGGGCTAGCAAAGAAAACTATTTTTCCTCGGGGGCTTCGCCCCTCGGAAGAATAGTATTGCTAGCCCATCCTCACAAAAATATTTCCAATATACCTTCTCAGAGCTCGGGATATTTGAATAATATAAGGAGGAGAATTTTGAAGATAATGCGCTGTTCGACAGGCAACCAATGTGGTGACTTAAGGACAGGAGTGATGTGATCGTCATTTAAACCAACAAAATTCCCATCTTTAGTCTCTCTTTAAGATATAATTTTCATCTTTTTTAAACTATATCAAAACATTTTTTCTAATTGCTTTTGTGTAGAAATAATATGTGTCAATGTTTTTAATACATTCATCTTTTCTAATTTTTGGTACAAATATTAGTCATTAAAAGCTTTTGTTTGATTGATTCAGCTAAACTGCTATTTGATTTGGTGTAGAAATGAATGTATCCTCACAGAAATTCAAAGATTCAACAATTATGAAAATTTTATATTCTACAGAAAAAGAAAGATATATTCAGATAATTGTGACAATTGGTGAAGAAAATTTGGCATATATGTAGTTAAGTTTAAATATTAGGAGCCAACCTAGATATCTGTGTGCTTCAAGTCCAGTGGAAAATCTGTATACGAAGAGAGCTAATAATAGATAATTCCTCGGTAAAAAAGAGGTTAAAAATCTGGTCCCAGCTCTGTATGACCTATTGCTTTATAACCCTGGTATTTACATCTAGATTACACATGTACTGCCAAAACAAGGTGAATGAAGAAGCACCAAGACAAATAACTTTCATTGAATTTTTAGTTCATATTCTTGTGGGTTATCTCTCCTTTCCTCACCTTTCGCAAATGTTATTGTTCTTCAGTGCATGGTAGCACGCTGATATCTGAATTTGATTCCCCTTAAATTTCTAGTAAAAATATACTTACAGCTTTTTTCGTCTTTGACATGTGAGCAAACCCACTAAGCTTTGCCTGAAAGAGAGGAACACAAACAAACAAAAGAATGAGAACAAAAACCTATATGAAAAATATTTAGGGATCACTATTAAATGTGTACATACATACCATATGAATTGTTAATGATTAAAAAAAAAAACCTAGATGGAGGTTTTAATTCATACCTTTTCTTAATACAATGCAGTTTCGAACAATATTATGAATGCAAAATATTAAAGTATTTACCGAATTTCACTTGGTGATACTGATAAAATGAAAATGTAGAGGAAGAGTCTACCCCAAAATAACATTATTCAATGGGAGCAGAAAATGACATAAACATGGTCAACTAGTTCAAAAGTGATTAATGTTTAAAGGGGAATGCACTTTCAGTGGATGAAGCAAAATACAATGATCAAACTGTGAAAATTTAAGCAAAATCCAACAATCCATTCAAAAGTTATGAATTTTCAAAGTTTTGATTTAAATGCCTAATGGGCTCCTTAAATTGGCAATGTACAGGCACAAAATGGCTGCCAACATGGAGAACTCTCCATTCACTTTGTACACAGAATTTCACATTTTCTTCTTTTCCAAGAAAAGTAGACAATAAATCAACAAAATTCATTCCCTAATGCATGCAAAATCAACATGCCCATATCATACCTGAAGAGTAATGTACGATTTTGTCTGCTTTTCTAGGTAAAGAAAATGTGAAATTCTGTGTACAAAGTGAATGGAGAGTTCTCCATGTTGGCAGCCATTTGTGCCTGTACTTTGCCAATTTGAGGAGCCCATGAGGGGTGTAAATCAAAACTTTGAAAATACATAACTTTTGAACAGATCGTCCGACTTCGTTCAAATTTTCACAGTTTGCTCGATGTATTTTTCTCCATCCACTGAGAGCGCATAATTTTCCCTTTAAATTGGAACTTTTGACCAGCCACATGTACTTTTGAATGAACACTCCGGCGTTTGGACCGACTTAACATACATGTAGGCCAAGATATAATTTGTCAGTCCATTTTCAATAATCTGATTGGTCAACTGGGATGGCGCCCACCTGATGAAAATGTTAGCAAACTTGAATGATGAAAGTGAAGAAATTGCTGTTCATTAGTTCATTTTTTTGATTTACGGAAAAAGGTTCAGGGCACTTCCAGATTCTTGGAATGAAGTGGTTTCAGATTTACTAAAAGTAAATCTAGATTCTAGGATCTATAATAAAAGTGTGGTTAATATAAAATCTGGATCCTAGCGAAATTCTTGTGCAAATGCTTTGAGTGCNACACACTTCATTAATTCTCGGTCTCGAAGGCTAATTTGGTGGCCTCTGCACTGTCTAAAGTGTGTTTAAAGCCCAAGTATAGTTTTGGTAAAGATGAAGAAATGTGAATTTTGGGGATGTTTTTAATGACATGTAAATCCTATACACATTTTGAGACCATATAGCATATTTTTTACGAACTGAATCTTTTGAAAATTTGAATTTGACCGTTAAATCATATTTAGCGCCCTTTCTTGGTTATAACATTTTTTTTTGCTTGTTATCGGGCATATACAAAGTTATTGCCGAGATTTGACAATAGGATGATATAGAGATATACACAACAATTAAATTCTGATATTTTCATCCAATTCTGAGCATGGGAAGTTGTCCTTTATCAAATAAGGAAATATTGAATTAGTGTGGTGAAGCACCACACTGAAAAAAATTGCACATTTTGGATTATAGCTTTTCCCAAACTCGTTCATTTTTCGCACAATCTTTTGTGCAATATGTTTATGATACTATATTTCATTTCATATAGATTTGTAGACAGAATCTGGCGATGAAAATATTCGCTTTTCCCAAAACTGTACTTGGGCTTTAAAATCATACCAAAGTCATCTGAAATAAACGTATTTAGCACAACGCCTTGTATGAAACCTAGACTTTTCCAACGCTCCTGTCTAGCTCATTGTGACGTCACGCTACCGCGCAGTGTTTTACCGCGTACGCGTAAACAGCTTAAGGGCCCTTTTGTCGCGACGAGCCTCATATATTTTTTAGTTCATGTTCTTGTAGTAGCACACCAATATAATTGGAGTCCCCTTAACTTTCTACTCAAAATATACTTACAGCTTTTTTCGTCTTTGACATGTGAGCAAACCCACTAAGCTTTGCCTGAAAAGGAAATAACAGAAGAATGAGCATTGAAATTGATTGACAAATCATACAGACCTTTTCATAAATTTAAATAATCCCCTTATTTGAATCATTTTGTTGAACAAATAATGAAAATCAGACATTTGTCCTCAAGAGGCAGAGTAAGAGTAGCCTATATTTTTGGAAATTGCCATTTGCAGCAATGACAACACTTTCTTCTTTGTGGGGCTTTTAGTCAATGTATTTAATTAATGTATTTGCACACAGAAATAATTTTGAAGTAAAAAAGGAGCTTGAGCTTTCGATCCTAGCAGAATCTTATTCATAAGCTATGATTAAGATTCTGCTAGGATCGAAAGCTCAAGCTCCTTTTTTACTTCATTTTACTCCACAGCTCTCCATTATTTGATAAGAAGTTTCAGCAGTTCTCTTTCTTTATTTACAGAAACAATTTTGACTAACTTGAGTGCACAAAAAATGCTTTCTGAACCTCTTTTAATACCTCTACAAATACACAAAATAAGTCAGGAATCACTATTAAATGTGTAGATATGTACAATATGAATTTTTAATAAGGGTTTTGTATTTTTGAAAAACCCTACATTGCTACATGAAGCTTTCTAGCATGTCATCAAAACACACTCTAGATTATTTTTACAATTAAGTGATTTCAGTTGTACATGTATGTATGTCTCCACTCCACTATACAATCTAAAAAGTGAAACAATTACAAGATCCCTAAGTTTGTGGTAAAAATTTGTATCTTTTATTAATACAATGCAGTTTTAAACATAAATCACGAATTTAAAATATTAAAATATTTCCTGAAGTTCACTTTGTGACACTGGCAAAGTGAAAATGTAGAAAAGTCTACCCCAAAATAACATTATTCAACGACAGCAGAAAAATGAATAAACTCGGACAACTAATTAGGAAGTGATAAATGTTTAAATTGGACATTTCGACCAGTCTCACGTAACCAGAATATAGGTTTCCACAAACACTCAGGCGTTTGGACAGACTTAACATACATGTAGGCCATGATAAATATTGTCAGTCCGTTTTCGGTATTCTGATTGGTCAACTGGGATGGCGCCCACCTGATGTTAATGATGAAAGTGGAAGGAATTGCTGTTCATAAGTTCATTATTTTTTATTTGCGGAAAAAAAGTTAAGGCATTTCATGATTCTTGAAGTAGTTTCAGATGTGCTAAATGAATCTAGATTCTAGGGTCTATAATAAAATCGCGGCTTAAGTCTTGATCCCAGCGAAATTTTTGTGCAAATGCTTGGAATACACGGTCATTTTGTATGATCAAGGTTATCGCCATAGAACTTCCGGCACATTCATGCAGTGTCAAGTTGGGGGGGGAGATGTGTATAAGNTCAAACTCTGTTACATGTGTCCAAGAAAAAATTAAAAATAAACATGGCAATAAAGACAACACAAAGCCAAGCAAAAGTGAATCTCAAAGTCAGACTAAAGCCTCAGCTGGACATCTTTGCGATTGCGAAGTCGTTGCAGGAAACTGAAGTTATCAAACTCTGTTACATGTGTCCAAGAAAAAATTAAAAATAAACATGGCAATAAAGACAACACAAAGCCAAGCAAAAGTGAATCTCAAAGTCAGACTAAAGCCTCAGCTGGACATCTTTGCGATTGCGAAGTCGTTGCAGGAAACTGAAGTTATCACAAAATTTCTGTACTGTTCAACCTCATCTTTATACCTTTTTGGGATCAGAAATTTGGTGCTAAATTCAGTTTCCTGCCGCGACTTCGCAATCGCGACAATGATGACATGCAAACGCCAGAGAAAACTTGAACTTGGTCAGTCTGTCATGATCGACGGGACTTTCGGTTGCGGGCGCGAACGGACGGCGTGTTGCGTATTGGCAACAACGATATTTAAAAATTTCCTTGCTTACGCACCTTGCCAGGCTCAGAAACTCGGAACAATTTGTACGACTTTTCGATGCTTGTTGTCGTCGCATGTATTTTGATTTGTCCCCTCTTCGGATTCGATTGTTTCTAAAAACATGTGGAAAACATACGTTTGCGACTACCGAGCTGTGAGCTAGCGAAATAAAGCTTGCTCACTGGCTATTTCAGGTAAAAAAAATCTGTGATTTTTCTGCTCGACAATCTTCGCAATCAAAATGGCAGTGAACAGATCCTAACCGGAAGTCATAACGATCATGACGGACTGACTTAAATTTAAGGTGAGAAAGATGCCAATTTATTCTTAATAAACAATCTTGATAATCTTGATGAAATTAACGGTAACGTAGAAGTTAATATAACAGATAATGAAAATTCACGAAAGTGCATTAACGTGAAATGAGAATGAGATGACAAATGTCAGCAGTTTCGTGGGGTTTACAAACTAATTTACATGTCAATCATTATGTTAGAATAGAGAGGGAGCGTCCTTATTTCATCATTTGGCGATAATGAATAAATAAGTGGATTGAAAATGAAATATTGTCAATTTCTCCGACATTTTGGTATTACAAACACACACACACGCCTGCATATTTTCTCCCGAACTTTTTCTTGAATAGAAGAAGACAGTGCAGTGGACAGAAAAAAAAAGCTGTGCGAAGTGAAGAAACTCAATGATGACCAGCGAAAGAATTGGGGGACAGACGTGAGCTTCCAATGTTATAATACCTGGGCATGCCAATACCTGAAAGTACAGATTTCTTATCCATTCATCTTACCTTGGGGCAAAGAATCCCAGAATTTACACGTAAAAGTGTCGACGTTTTTCGTAAAACAGCAGCCATGATTCCTGGCACTTTTCGTAACCGAGCCGAACCGGCGTTTACCTTAATTGCATATCACGGGATTGTTAGATCACGGAGGTCATTATTCAACCCGTTATTCAACTATCTAAAGTAAAGTAAGAATAAGAACTATGGCTTAGAAATCTAAATTACTAAATTAAAAATAATTAGTCTGCATCAAAATTATTCAAAAGCATACTCTAACTTTTATTGCCCATTGAAGGCTAATGAAAATTATTTTGAGAAGTTATTGCATTGTGGGTAATTTTTAATATTGATGTNACATTCATCTTACCTTGGGGCAAAGAATCCCAGAATTTACACGTAAAAGTGCCGACGTTTTTCGTAACACAGCAGCCATGATTCCTGGTACTTTTCGTAACCGAGCCGAACCGGCGTTTACCTTAATTGCATATCACGGGATTGTTAGATCACGGAGGTCATTATTCAACCCGTTATTCAACTATCTAAAGTAAAGTAAGAATAAGAACTATGGCTTAGAAATCTAAATTACTAAATTAAAAATAATTAGTCTGCATCAAAATTATTCAAAAGCATACTCTAACTTTTATTGCCCATTGAAGGCTAATGAAAATTATTTTGAGAAGTTATTGCATTGTGGGTAATTTTTAATATTGATGTCGTGTGAAAAGGGTAACCAAAGTTGAGGCGGTCAGTCACGAGATGGCGCTGTAGAAAAAAAACCCCGGACGACAAAGATATGATGCACGCGCACAGGAGTGGTATTCTGAAATCGTTTTAATCTTTCTTCCTATACTTTCCTAAATTCCAATTTATGATAGAATGGAGAAAATTGCACAATACAAGCTTTCTCGCCGGAAGAATTTCATTCAAAGAGTGTTTCTCAAAATTCTTGTGGATGTCTATAAAGTATTTAGGGGCCTATGTACCAGCTTGAGGTGGTATTTTTTTTAGCGGTTCCTTCCTGTTCATCTTCTTTTTCTTCTGCTTAAATTTTCCTTAGTTTTCTTTTTCATCTTTCTCTGCACATCAGACTCCTCTTTTTTCAAAAGTCAATTTAATCATATTTTATAGCTTTGTTTTTATTGTGCAATATTCAAGGATTAAATTCCTATAAAATCATAAGTCATATAGTCATGACAAAAATTTTAGTCGTCTGGTTTGTTTCATCGAAAGTATGGCATGATTCATTTTTTTATTGTAGATTTGTCGAAGTTGAATTGTCCATTTGTGTAAATTATGCGTTTTCTTCAAATTGTGTAACACATGTTTATTCAATAACTCTTGATAACCATGCATGAATTACTATTTTACCTATCTACTATCTATCTATCTATCTATCTATCTATCTATCTATCTATCTATTTATCCATCCATCTATCTCCCTTTATATCCGATATAGAAGCAGGTAGATTTTTGTCAAAGTTCACACATTGAAGAGCTGCGATTTACTTTTGTCAAATTGCATGAAATGTTCATTTTTTTTCCAACTGTCGCGCCCTAAAGCCCCCCATGCATGCACCTCCGGGATACTAGTATGACGCGCCGATGGAAGATACCGCTTTAATCTTTTTTTTGTTATCATTATTATTTCTTTTTAAATTTCAAATCGTGCCTTTCTTGTTTGGCATAGAAAATGTAAAATTCATCTTTTTGTATGATGGGATGGCTCATGAGGATTGAGTCATCAGACTGCTTGAGCTGAGACACGTGGATCATATATCATGCAACGTACTACGTCACGATCACGTCACCATTCAGATAACAACATGGCCTCGCACAAGGAACATGCTGCCGTAAGCAGACGAAAAACTGATGTTTCTGTAAAGGATAATTCACGTGAAAATACCAATAATTCCGATAAATCGGAGAACAAAGTGAGAACATACATCAGTGCACCAACTGCAGCATTTCTACTCTCTGTTATTATACTTATTGGTTCAGTTCTTCGAGAAAATGAAATGGTCCCAGACTCTTATTTTGCGAACAAGCACAATCCCTTCAATCAGAAGTTCGTCAAATGGTCTTGGGGATGGACTCTATGTTTGATGACACCGTTTCTTCTGCTTCTTTCTTGGGCCAGATATCCAGGACAATTTCTTCAATCATTTCGATGTATTCTCCGACTTGCAGTGCTCACAGGAACATGGTATTTTTGGGTGAATATCGTCATGGACACCGTGCATGAGCACACTGGAAAATGCAGCGTGGAGGAGCACACCAGCGGAGGTTCCCGTGCTTGTCGCCGGGGCGGCGGGCGATGGAACGGCTATGATATCTCGGGTCACTGTTTTCTACTTGTGCTCATCATCCTGACCACTCTGGAAGAACTCGCGCAATTTTGGAAGCTCTGTGAATCATCAGGAGTCAAGATTACTTTCCCAAGCCGCGTAAAAGGACAAGAATTAAAGAGAATTCCGTTTATCAGCAACCTCTTTGAAATGTTGCTGTATTGTCTTGCAATAACTATCTCGCTGATGCAATCATTGAGTGTGATAATGGTCATAGCAACTAGTCTCTACTTTCACACAATAAGTCATAAAATAATTGGAACTGCTTTAGCAATAATCTCTTGGTACCTCACATACAAGATGTTCTTTAAATCAAACAGATTTGTAAGATTATGACCATATCATGATGACTGTTCCATTAAGTTTTAATCAACATGTAGGCCTATAGCCGTTTAAAATCTTGAAATTTTTGTTGGTTAACACTTATGTATTTAGTAGGCTATTCTATTTTTTCTGAGAGCCACACTTCTGTGTTTTGATTCATTTGATTGGAAGTTTGATACATTTGTATAATATTATTAAATAAAGAAAATAAATGAAGCATTTGGTTCACCAATAGCAGGCAAAAAGTGTAATTCTGAAGACATTGTATATTAGTTCGACTCCATCTCTGCAAAATTGCTGCAGTTCTCCAGCAACTGGAGGAAACCAACATAGAAGAAGAAGATGTGTTGTCTAATAAGTAACCGAAGAATGAAATCTGCAATTCAAACATAATTGTACAAGAATTACTTGACTTGTAGTAAACAGGTCAGGGAATAATTTTCCTGTTATCGCATCGTAAATTGCTATGCATTTGTAGCAGGATGGATTGTGATGTATACAAAATATATTTTGTGTAGAAATTTTTCACATAAAACTGTATAGTAAAGAATTTGAAAAGGTTACTCAATGTCTGAAACTGCTAATCAAATGTGAAAAGTAAAATTATTCCCTACATGTTAATTATGTAATTATATTCATGAAAGCCCTCAATTATATTTCACATTGGATGTTGATGTGGACAGAAAATTAACACACTTGCTGCATGCTACATGTAGTATTACTCAGGGGGAAAGGCATACACATTTTTTATTTTACTTTTATTACCGGATGTACTGGAAAAATGCATGGATCTGCAGTCGAGTTTCCAGGTGTATCTGTCATCTGACTCTTATCTTCTCACAAGGTTTTATACATTCTAGAATGTGTCAGTGACACTGTCGTGTATAATGGGATGCGAGTTCTATTCAAGCTCTGACCAGGGATGAATATATTGGTAGTCAAGCCAGCGCCAGTACAGTACTTGTCTATTTTGGTTTTGAAGTAGTTGACTGATGGTAGGGAGTTCCAATCTGGTACCACTCCTAAAACATTTCCAAAAACATTTGCTCTGACATTTAATTATTCACTAAATTATGTATAATCTTATGGTTATAGAACAGGTTCAAAGTGACTTCAAACTCTGAAGATAGTTGTAATTTTACTGTAAAATATGTGTGATTTTTTGGCACAATAGTCCATGTTAATGGAAAGCTTGATCACTATTTCTTAAATACATTTGATTGGAACCTGATGAGCTCATTGTGACCATGAAAATGAACTTGTTATATGAGGGTAGAGAAACAAAAAATACAAAATCCAGGGAAATAAAAATCAACTTACATGTGAACAGTGGGACACCATGTCCCACGAAAATGCATGCGTTTTACATAGGCCTTGGTGGGACATGGTGGGAATCTGTTCACATTATTTCGATCAATACTATATGTCAGGAATCCATCTAACCTTTGACTGTACCTCTAAAAGTGAGAGTATAATGTACAACTGGAAACACAAATTAATATTTTGCCAGCTCTAATTAAAAAGAAATCTATGCAAATTCCAGCAATCTAATTGGTGTTCAAAATATTGTGTAATTGATGTATGTACTATAATTCTATAACCATTCTGTGTATTCCGGGTTACAGCATTGACTAAAGGAATGTTATCAAATACTTTCCTTAATTTGATTTTCAAGTTTGTAAATAAAGTGAAATTTGTCTTTGTGCAATCTTTCAATAATTATAAACTCCCGTTTCTGTTTCTCTCTCTGTTGCTGTGGTTTGAGCCCCAAAATAAAAAATTTGCCTGCCCCTAAAACTGGTGACTTTGGAGGCATGCGGCCTTGGTGCCTTTTTCAGTGGCCTTGGTGCCCTTTTCAGTGGCCTTGGTGCCCTTTGAAAAATAAAAAATCTTAGGCCATGTGCTCTTTTTTTACAGGTGCCCTTTTTCAAAGTGGCCTTGACCCTAAAAATTCCTAATTCGAGGCCTGGGTTTCTTTCAGGGTTTTTTTTTTTTTACATTCTTCACATTCAGAACCCTCCCTCATCATTTTCATGTTCACATTGATGTCATCTCTGTACATAAACGTGCTTCTAAAAAGGAATAAAAAGAGGGAGGAAGGGCACTGAAGCCACCACAAAACACGCAATTCTATGGTCCCTGCATGGGCTTGGTTTGCAAACATTTGTTGCTAGATCAGACAACTCCCAGGTTATTGAGATAAACATTTGTTACGATGACACTAACATTGCAATAATTCATCAAATTGGTCTCTTGCACAACGGTAATTAATCACAGAAAGGCAAGACTAGTGTAGTATACATATATATAATTCTTTTTTATTGTCAATGATGAAGACAAGCGGATAAGGTATAAAATCATATAGCAATATTTTATGTTTGAATGGAAACAGTACCTACTTACAATACAGTGGAACCTTGTTACAATAAGAAGAATAATAATACAGTCTGACCTCGTTATAATCAGATCGTTGTGACCTGAGGAATTACCTCATTATATTGAAACCTTGTCATATCTGGGTCAAAATACAATAAAGAGTGCTTGTTATATCAGTGCTCTTTATAACGAGGTTTGACTGTACATACATGTACATGTACGTTCTTATAAAGCGCCTAACACTAACTTTATCAGTTGTCCCTAAGTGCTTTACAATGTTGCATAATTACATATAGATTGGATATGAGAAAATCGCCTTAAAAGATGATTTTTCCGGTCCCAGCTGTTGTTCTGTGTTCTTCTTTTTCATGGTCACAAGACCTTGTTAAAATGAGATTCCACTGCATTCAAATTGATTGGAAAAGATTAAAGTAAAAATATGTTCTAATTAATGTTTTTCATGAGGATTAACCAAATGAAATTTACAAAGCAATCAAGATAACATGATCATTATCCTTCTAAACGATCTGTCAAAAATCTGAGATGATGATTTCATAATTGGGTTCATAATGCCAGATAATTGTGAACACACATTATCATTGGAAATGCATAATGAGAATACATGTACATGTATGTCATTTCACATACATGTACTGCCAACTCTGCCTACACATAAGTTGAATTTTCTAAGGGAGGTGTTGCTACAAAATTGCAAGTGATAGCAAATGAACTGTAATTCGATAACAAATTGGAACACACTCATTCTTGCACTGTCTGCGCTTGTGACATGATGTATGTGAAACAATGGTTTTGATTGACACTTGCCAATCAATACCTTTGTAGCAACACCACCTAAGTTAATATTTTTTTTAAAACAAATTAATAAAATGTGAGTAGTTCACTTTTTGTATGACAAATGGTTCCAAGAGATTTGACTTGGGCAGAGTTACCTGCACAAGTATTTACATTTACAATAAATCAGCATTTTCAATCTCATTAAATCTATCAGATTACAGTACATCATAAAAATATTGTGGACGTAATGTGGGCCTAATTTCAGTGAACTTGGCAGAATAAAACAGATACTGACTGATATGAGGGTGAATTAAAATTTTAGACTTTCTTGCTGCAATACTTCTCATATGTTTATCAGAAGGGTATAACGGTGAGTAATAAAAAAAAAAGTAACAATCTCCATCATTTAAGGAGTGTCATGTGACAGCACCTCAATGTCTATATATCAGTGTCTATATATAGGACATGTAATATTTCATTACATATAACCATTACTTATACATCTGTAGAAGTATTACTGTTCAAGGTCTTGATTTTGGTTCAGACATTGGAATAGACTCGTGGAAATGGTTACCTTGATTTGAATGACAAGTTTCTTTAGGTACAAAAATGATATTCATATTTGACTTGGAACGGAAGGTTGGAAAGGGCTGTTCATGCACTCAACTCTATGTTGAGTAAATTGGTTGGTTGTTCTTCGAAATGCAGTCAGCCTTGCCTAAGTCAAATCTGTTGGGACCTAGAAAAAATTGGAGGTATGAGAGGTAATTACAATACGTAGAATATAGAGCGAAAGGTACTTCAAAAGACCTTTGACTAGAGTAATTATTCAACTCATGCCAGCTTGACTCAGGCAAGGTTGACTGTAGAACTTATGATACATAAAAAATACACTCAAATAGCATAATTACGCTTGCTCCATATGTGATTGGACATAGTACATTTCAAATTAACACAATTTATCTCATTTTTTTAAAGCTGTGAATCAATATGTGCAAAATACAATTCTTGTTCACTCAATAACATAAACATATATGCTGCAGTACATGAATTAACATAGGCTGTTGAAATAAAGGTACAAAATGAAGGTATAGTTGACTCCAAATCCAACAAGATCATTGGTATCTCAGATATTGTCTTCTACTGGAATATCAGGGACTATATGACACTACATCATCATAATATCTGTTCAAACCATTCACTTTTAATTCCACAATTATAGGTGGCATGGTACATTCAATATTTACCCAAGATTTTTAGTTATTCATTTCCAAAAAATTGACATCTTCTCTTATGTCTAGCTGCGAGAATACAATCCTATTATCTTTGCGAAAATGACCGTTTCAAAGTCATCATTTCCTTTCTGAAAGGACCACTATCCCATATAATATTGTGAAAACTTGTTATGAAGAGGTGAAATTTCACAAAATTCCCCATTCTCATGGTAGTTTTCATGGTCCTTAGGACCTCAAGATAACAAGTTTCCACTTCAATACATTTTTTTTTTTGGCAAATAGAAAATGCATTCTTATGAAAAATTTATGGGACAGATTGCAATATTTAAATTTGTTCAAAAATTGAAGATTTATATGCATTTAACTCTTCCCAAATAAGTGCACGTTCTATAGGCCAAATAATCACAATAGACCTGATTGAGCATAATTTAGCTCTTGGAATATAAAGACTCTGTAGAGACATGACTTGGGAAGAATTGCCTGTATATTTAGATTTTCGTTCACTGGACTTTATACTTTTTAATTTGATTCAATTTTCTTTCCCAATATTAGGACTGAAAGATGGGGAATTCTACAAGTCCACACAGGAATGCTGAAAGCATCATTAAACAAGACACAGTCAAACCTGCCTTTCGAGGACACCTGTCTACAGTGGCCACTTTTTACTTTTCCCTTGGTTGGCCACTATAGACAGGGTAGACTGTAACCATCAAACCATTCATTTTCTATAGATGGGCCGGTCCACTCAATTTCATTTATAATTGACCGAGATATTACGAAGGTGGCCTTAAAATTCCCATAAATACAGAATATACCGTATGCAGTGGAAACTCTGTATAAAAATATCTGATATCACAATTACTGGCATAAAAAAGGAGATAGAAATCTAGTCCCAGCTCTTTATGAATTATTGTTTTATAATCCTGATTTTGCAAAGTATTTTTCACCGTCTCAAGCAGCTTGGTTTACTGAGTTTCCACTTTGTTAATTTTGGGAAGATAATAAATGTATACTGTACAAGGAGTTGGGTCACATGTTCTATAATCTATTAAATTTGAAAGAAAATGTGGTACAGGCAAACCTCGTTATAAAGAGCACTTATATAACGAGCTCTCGTTATAACAAGGTAATTTTCCTGGTCCCAACTCTTTGTATTTTATTGTATTTTAAACCTGATATAACAAGGTTTCAATATAAAGAGGTAATTCCTCTGGTCCTGACGACCTCGTTATAACGAGGTTTGACTGTATTAAAATACAGCCCAAGCATGCTGTGAGACAAGGTCTCTAACACCAATCAATGTAGCTTTCCATTTCTTAATAAAAGATATGAGGCCACCTTTGTAATATCTCGATCCGTTACAACTGAACTTGAGCCCGTTGACAAAAGACCCCACCATCTACAAGAACCTACTGGAACATGTCACAAAATTTCAATGTTTCAAAGGAATGTCCACATATTTGTTGTCCTGTCGAATTCATACAACATTTCCCAATATGGTATCAGATGAAAAATAGGTGCTCCAGTGACGTTAATTATTGCCAGAGAAGAAGACTCGGTAGACAACGGCGACACCAATGCCTACAGCTGCTGGGAGGATCCAATTCAGAAAGAAGCTGTATGATCAATAGTGAAGAGAGAGAAAAATAGAAAGAGAGATAAGGGGAAAAGAGTTTGCAAGAGAGGGAAAGAGATGAACGAGAAGGGGAGAAACATGAAAATATGGTAAATCCAATATCAATTCAATTCAATTCACATTCATTCGGTAAATACTACCTACACAAAATCGCAAAGTTGAAAAGGGTTAAAAATGTATGACGGGATTGCTTGAAGAGATAAAAGCTTGCAGGTAAGCAACCCCTTAAATAAATATGAATATTGATAACAATAAAACTATACAGCAAAAAATGAAAAATACAAAATTATATGGTTCTGGGTCTGTGCCAGAATAATTTGTATTTGACTATAAGTACAACAAAAAATAAGGTCACAAAAAAAAAAGAAATGAAATTAATTTGTGAGCTATGGAAATTCTAAAGTGATTAAAACATGCAATACAGAGATGCACACCATTCCGGAATATGAATGAGGTCAAAATTCAACAGGGCGCTACAAACCCACTTGCCCACATGCCCGGGGCAACAAAATGAAGCTGTCGGGCAAGTAAATAAAATTGTCACTTGCCCGAAAGGGCTAGTAGCAGCTTCTTCTAGTTTTCATCTACATCCATCAATTTAGGGCAATAGAAATTTTGTTTGGGCAAGTGAAATTTTGTTTGGGCAAGTGATTCAAAAACTTGGTTACCCAACTGGGCAACTGGTGAAAAAAATTCTTGTAGCACCCTGTTCAATTGTGAATTAATTCAAAGACTGAACAAAAGCAAGAGCTCACCGCTGCCCTGAGATGAAAGCTATGAATATAGGTAGAAATACACCTCATACTCCGGAACGGTTGGCATCTATGATAATAGTATGCTCTAGCTATAAACACAAATGCTGCTAGAAAGGTAATTAATGAAATCTAAAGTTGCGCCAGCTTTTTCTTTCAACTCAATTATCTCTTCTCTTGTTGCAGGTATCAGAGGGAATGAAACTGTACAATAAGGGAAAAAAGTATGAGGACAGATATAGCAAAATCTCTTGATTTTCCTGATTTTTGCGGAGTATCTTTCTTGCTTCAAGCTCTTTATAATCTTTCTATAAGTTTGCCTGAAAAAAATAGTTTCCTGCAATAGCAAGTTAATTTTGATGGCCCCAATAATTTTGTTAATCCGAACATTGAATATAATTACCGTTTATCTCCCCCCCTCCCTAAAAAAATTCCAGCTGGTGCAGATGTGCAATTTGCAAATGTACAATACAGTGTTCCGTAGATAATTGCTTTTGCTCTGCAAATCTAAAGCATACAACAAAGAATGTGCAGCAAATAAATGAAAATGCATACCCCAACAAATGAATGATTTCTTTCAGAGCCAGAGGCATATCAAAATATGGTGCACACTCTAGTATTGTGGATGGAATGAAAGTAAATGAAAAATGATTTATAATGGAGACATGTACAGTCAACCTTGCCTATGAAGTCAAATCTGTTAAGTGGTATCTGTTGGGACTGAAGAAATACATTTGACTTCATAATAAGAAAATTTGACCAATGAGTGGTAAAAACAACAGAATACAAGAGAAGGGGAGTCAAAGTACAGTTGATCTATGTGACTTTGTCACATCAAAATCAGAAAAAAGAGACAGTCTGAAGTCAGAAAAGAAGACCTATGACTCAGGCAATAAATGCGAGGTTGACTTAATTAGGCAAATTTGACTGTACAATACTTTTGTACATCAATATATACCCCAGTTTGCAGGGAATAAATCTCCTGATATGGCATCGTAGTTTGCTATGCATTTTTGCAACTTTTTTTACACTGAAATGTACAGTAAAGTGATGAAAATGTTTCCTCGATGTCTAAAACTGCTAATCAAATGTGAAAAGTGAAAGTATTCTCTGGCTTGTTAGCGCTCATATACATGTACATGTACAAGTAAATACCTGAATATAATATTGGGCTAAAGAAAACATTTAAAGTACTTTACATGCCAGGGCTTTATGACTCATCACATTAAGATCAAACAGAAGTCACAGTCTGAGATCAGAGAAAATTGGGGTAAAAGTAAAACTTGCAATGTATTTGACCCTTTTATCTTTAGACCAAAATGCCCAATACCTCTGCACAGTTACAAGGTGAGTTATAGATTTGTCGAGGAATTAATTTATGTTAATTGGGCTATGCAAAGGCCTTTTGAAAGTGGGTACAGAAAACACTTCCATAGGTATCAATTGTAAAAGTTGATACTCAAAGAAAACTTGTTTCTCATTATTTATCTGAAACATACAATATATGTATGCACATTGACATATCAAACACTGTGATTGATTTATATGATTCATTCAGACATGCCAACCAAATATCATATTCTCTATCCACTTTTGCTTCTTAAAGGGGTACTAATATCTACAAATGTCTTTGAATGCACAGCACCATCATACCATACTACATTGCACCTGTCTTCAATATAAAACTAGATGAATCCTCGACCGCGCACGGTCGAAATTTATGCCTCCGCCATCACGCAATCAGAAAGATATGTACAATGTACGGCTTGTTCCATGCCATCAGAAATCAAAAACATTTTACAAATTTTGGGCACTGCCACCTTTGACCCCATGAACCCAAAATCTCA
>BQKZ01006009.1:7635-22730 GCA_036244855.1 Temnopleurus reevesii | reverse complement strand
GGGGAAGCGTGGATGCTCATGAATATGCATGAGTGGGGAGATATTCATGAGTACAGCGTGCTCTCAAGCACGGAAATAATGGACGGGTCAACTCACGTTGTGATTGGTCGACGTGTTCCGCTTTGCCGGCCTGTTACTAAGACTGATCTTTGGCGGGATTTTTGAACGATATCATGTATTTATGCATATTTGAATAACAAATATTTTCTGTTTAAAAGCGAAACTTCGGCAGTTGGCAAAATGAATCATTGAGCTTGAGATTGGTGTAAAAATATTGATCACATTTTATTTGGATATTTGTTGAAAATTCGTCAGAAAAGGTCACTACCCTTTGGCACACCCAACACGAGTTATCTCGTTACTCGGCTGTGAACATGAAAAAGCCGACCCGAGATATCTCGTTCTTCGGGTGGAACGGGTTAAAGTACCACCTATTAGAGCTCGCAGAGGGGGAGTTTTGGAGCATAGATTAACTAGACACTTACCCAGTCTAAAGGACATTCTGCCAGATTAGTTGAGACATCTGCTACAAGATGATCTGCGCTCCCAAATTCCATACTGCACAAGATTTATTGGGTACTAATCAAAAGCCTCTAAATTCCATCTTTTTATGCTTTGTCTGCAATTGTCCCGACTTTGACACCCTTGTGGCCATTCAGAAGAGAGCAGTCTGTTGACTTTTAGTGCTTACCATTTGTAGACAAGGTAATGCAGTGCAGATATGTGATGTTTCCAATAGGTGGGTTTACTTATATGTTCAAATTTATGTGCATTTAACGTAGTTACGTGGTATTCCATAGACCGGTTGATAACAATAAGTCTACAATAATTGTAATCCAGTTTGCATACATTACTTGTTGCTATGTCGGGCAAGCCTAGAGCAAGCTTTCGGGTTGTCAAGAACAACCTTTGTGTTAGAGGTATGCATAAAATCTGCATCTATTAGTAAACCCGCCTATTGCTCACATACAGTTGTGCAACCACAACCTTACTCAAAAGGGTAAGTAAAGTACAATGATGAGCATTTTCTAGATCTACAAGGAACTGTCTTCCATCAGGTACTCCTTTCCAGTGAACCAAAAGTGCTCTATAACGATTAGCATGACTATTACTGTTAAGAAGCGAAATCAGTTCAGATAAATTATGACTTTCTGAGAAGTCATTTGATTTTCATCATATGGCCAAAGAGGTCTTTGAGCAGACATGCTATACAATATTTCCCAAGGAAATGCAATTGCCATGCAGATATTGGTGAAATGTTCTGGTGACTTATTTAGTAATAAATATGCATCAAAATACATAGTTTTTATTGCATTTCTTTCAAATTTGACGGATCTTACCACACATTTGTTGTGCATTTTAGCGGGGGGGGGGGGGGTTTACATACTTTAGCACAGGCTCTTTCAATAATTTTGTTGTTTTATTTTTATACGGGGTCACATACTTTTAAGCACAACTGTACATTTATTCCCCACAAACTTTGTATATCTCTGTAGAAATAATGAATTTTGCACCACAAATATAAAGAATATACCCATGATGTCAAAAAATTAGCAACAGGTCTGCAAATTTTCATTGATTTGCTCATTTTTCCAAATATTTAAAAATGCATTTTTGGTTCTGCTAACAAATTTTTGTCTGCTCCTGTTGAAAATTTATCATTTTTTAGTAGACTTTGTTTTGGGTTGTTTTTCCAAGCTTTCTTACATCGGGAGTGTTGAATACAAAGGCACTTTTTATTGAAACACCCTGCAGAAATGACCTTTCTTTTATTCCTGTCTTTTCGATATTGCATTCTTGCGCTTCAAGAATGCAAAGAGGGAATAAAACGATTTCACCTTAATATTGACAGCAACAACTTGATCAGCTTGTTAGCATTAACACCATCAACTTTTATGAAATCCTGGAATCTTGTGTCTTTGCAAACATTCTTGCAAATTAAATGGAAGATGACAGTTTTCTTGTAAACATAAAATCACCCAAATATGCATGCACAAAAACAGTATGTTTTTATTTGTATTATCCTATGGGGAATATATTTCTGTCTAAGCAACTATATTTGTGCAAGGGATATAATATAAATAATTATTATCAATACGAGCGTTTTAAGCGGTGCATTTAATTCGCGTATTGTATTCCCTTCATTTACCGTATTGCACGACGGAACAAATTCACCATAGGCTCCCGTGCTTTATTTGCGTGCAATATTATGCCATGTTTCACAGCTTCAATTTCACGCATGCGCAAAGCAGTGATCAGCTGTCTGCTCTCTGCAGTGTGCGAAGCATTCTCACGGAAATCCCATAGGCTCTACGTGTGTTACTGACCGACGATATCGCGCAAAATTTGTTTTGATTTTGTTCACAATCAAAATGGCAGCCTAGATCTCGTTTCGCTTCGTTAACCGAGGAAGATTTTGAGATTCTACGCCAAAAACTACAATATTGAACTACAGTTGAACTGCAGTGAATTGGATTGTTGGAGGGTACCGTACCGTACCGTGCATTTACAAGACAGTGAATGAATGAAACTGCCGAGAATGAACTGCAGTGAATTGGATTGTTGGAGGGTACCGTACCGTACCGTGCATTTACAAGTCAGCGATTGGAAGTGGAACTATGTGTCATGGAAGATCAGCCTTCTGGTACTTCTACCGGTAAGTATAAAGATAATAATAATTATATTGGATGGCTTTATTTCATGAAATACCGGGAATATTCACTCATCTTCGATTCGTGCAATATTGCCCTAACTCGTGCAATATTCCCTGGTACATGTATTCCATTCATTGCCATCCAATATTATATAAAAGTTGATATTACACCTTCCTACATGATATCAGGAAATTAAAAGGTTTTGTCAACTTTTAATAGAGCTTCAATTTGCTGCAAATTATTTTGAGGATTTCATTAACTTGAAAAAAATCTGATCCCTAACTTTTTGGGCATTGTGTAATTCATATTCTTGACATTTTCTTACCTTCTCTGAGTAGATCCCAGCTCTTCCACACAGATCCAACACAAACAATCTTTAAGCCTCCTTCACCACACAACAGAGACTAGGAGCAACAAATAAAAATATTATATGAGCAACTACACGGACTGGGATGCATGATGGTTATGAATCTGTGGTTAATGCTTAATTCCCCAGTCATGGCTGGAAGTGCGTGGACCCAGCTTCCAGATTATGTCCATTAATATTTGGTGCATAAATCAACAAGATCATCTGATTAATCCATTATGATCCTGCATTGTTGAGTTCCTTTTTATGAAATCCAAAGATGATATAATTAACTACAGATATATGAATGAGTTACCATCATTGCATATTTTTAGTATAATGGTCTGTCCATTATTTTCATCAGTATTGAGTCAGATTGGTCTATATTCAGTTTCTTCTAGAAGTGAGATCATCTTACCTGGATTGTGTTTCATAAAGCTTTTGGTAAATCTATGAACAACTGGTGAACCTTTCCTGCCCTCAATAACAACTCCTGTCTCTATATAGCACTTGAGAAAGGGTCGTCAATCCGTTGTCGATATACGAACAGAGTGATGAAACAGAACCCAAGTGTATATTGAGTGCCTTCTAAATATTTGATCAACTTACCTGATCTATATAGCGTGATACAGCCACTATGTGTCTTGCTAGGAGTCTGCCAGCTTCATTGAATAGCCATTGGCATAATGGATCAGCAGCATCTCGAGCTCCTGTACAACAGAGCACAATCAAATACGAGGAATAAAACATTGCCATTAATGCATGATACATGTAGCTTGGTTTCAAATAAGTTGCATTACACTTCTGACAGCACTTAGCTGATTGAACAAAATCTTATTCCTTCACCAAAAGCTAATTCTCTTAATGGTTATTGAAAATGAATTTCAAAAAGTTCATTGCCTACTCACATATTTTGTGCACCAATCAGAGCGTTACATGCATTATACACATATCTTCAGGTAATTGCTATATCAATCTAAGAAATAATCAATTTAATGAGCAGTGTGTATGTGTACCAACTTGTCTTGCACGTACCTCAAAAATTATGATAATGATAAACCCAATATTCTGCAGACATACACAACAATACCAAGTTATAAACAACAATTTACAGATGACACAAGCAAATACAATATACCTATGGGAAGAGGGCTGGAAGAGTGATTCTTCTCAGCTAACACAATAATTTATCCTAATATTAAAGAGAAGATGGTATTACTTTGGCATTAAAATTGTATATTACAACACATTCCAGTAGCAGATCTCCTCTTTGGGCTGCCAAGTAAAAAAGTTACAAAATAAGAGCATAAAAGTATGCTTAAGATCGACAGCTGGCAACACTAAAAATTACAAATCTCCATACCGTCTTGCCAATGTATACCAAAACCCCCCTCTTGGGAAAAAGCTAAATCCGCCCTGCATTCTTCTGTGTTCTTTGTTTCATCTCTCATTTTGTTATTTTTTTCAGCTGGTCAATTTGTTTTCTTACGAGATTCTAGAAGCAAATATATCTAGAATCATGCAAAGGAATTGTACTGCGTGCTGTTTCTGGGTTTACAGAAATTAAACTTTTTAAAGTGTTGTATTTTAGATATTTCAGTGGCAATAGCCATAAGGTTGTTTTGATGAACAAAAATAAATCCACATAACCACAATTCAAAGGACATCCTATTGATATGCTTGTTAATTAAATTGATGTTTTATTGTGAACTATTCTAGTTCTAGTTTTCATTTCTGAAACATTACCCTTAGGCTCCAACGGTAGGAGGCATTATAGTCTATATATATAATAGTGTAAGGGACCGCTGTTTCAGCGTCCCTCCCGCCCGATCGGCCATGCAGGACCTCGCCGGCCCTGCCGTAAGCACCCGTTGGCTCGCGTGCTGCGACGTGACCCACGTCATGATCCGGTCGCGTCGACGCCAATTTAACGACGCGAAAAGTTGTGCATCTATCTCCTCCCAAACGGCGGCTCGAATCGGACGGAAACCCGGCTCATTCGTTGAAGGGTCGTATAAACTGTTGCATTGGATACGTTCCGTGCTTTCGTCGCCTCCAGATCGGGAGCGAAATGCGACGATTCTTTAGCGGTAGACGCCTCGACCATCGTGGGATATGCAAGACCTGCTGAATATGCATGAGGTCGCGAAGACGTACGATTCCAATTCTTTAATGCATGTTTAAAAACAAATAAAACGTATTTTAATCTCTAAAAAATAATTTTCATATTTTAATTTTTTTTTACCCTTTTTCAACAATTATTTTGTCATATTATGAAGCCTGTTATTTTACGATTTAACATAATGATGATGCTGGCGGTTGTCAACATTGCTGCTGTGTATGCATATGACTTTGTATATGCGCATGCACAAGCTAGCTGCGAGTGTGTGCGAGCTAGCTTTCTCGAGATCGAGAATGACACTACTGTCGAAGGGGCGAGAGGCTGCTCAAAATAATAGCTTTTCCAGACGAAGATTTCATCAAGTTATTCATTTTTCAGCTACATCCGTGTGTCCCAGCATAGTGTATTCTGTTTCAAGTAAGTATTTATTTAAAACGTTTTGTTTTCACCCATGAATTCTATACATAAATTCATTCATCGCGAGTTGTTGTGATTTCCAACGCGCACTACGGTACCAGGGGCGATATCTCCCACCACGTAGTGGCCGTGGGCCGTGGGGAACCCGCAGTGCAGTGGTTGCACTCGACTTCTCGAGAGCCGAGGGTTTTTTTTTTTGTGCACTAGCGTATAGCACTGACTGTCATGACTGTAGCAGCAGATGAAAACCCTGGGGCAGTTCCAGATGTACCTAGCTGTCACCTTCAAATTCGAGAACACGATGGAACCTGTTTTCTAAAATATCCAAGGCTTAAACCATCCAAAACATGCCGAGGTGGGGGGGGGGCTTTAAAAACATTTGTATTCATGAATTTGGAATGAAAAAAAAAATCAAATTGCGATTTATTAAGTAAAAAATTAAACAGCAAAAGCCGAAGATAAGAATCGAACCCAAAACATACTGTACCACCAACATTACTTGCATGACGCCTTACCCACTGCGCTACGAGAGCTGTTCGAAATTAAGCTGCAAACGTACTTGCGTAATATGAAGAAATAAAATTTGATTTCCGGTCGCTTCCGGTTTCGGTTCAGGTTATAGCTTTGTTTATTTACATGTACGCGAGCATGCACACTTCTTACTTTGAAAGGTACAGATTGAAGTCTTTCCAACTCTGGAAGTATCGGCTTAATTGTAGGTTAGGTCCCCACAAAGCCACAGGCATTCACTTTGCACAGTAACGTTTTATTCAGTGTATGCGATGGGGTAGACCGATAAAACGGGTCTTTTTCGACCAGGATTTGCTCCGCTGAGGCTACCGCCTTGCTAGGCATCCTTCCTCAATAGGGGCACCACCAAAGGTCAGAAATCGTTAAAAAAAACCCCTCCGAGAGTCAGATTTTTCTGTCTAGCGATGGGGTAGTTCGATGAAATCTAACTTTCAGCCCGTGGATATCAATAAAAATTAACATTTGATATATGGACTTTTATCTTTTACATTTTACTACCTAAGCATAAGTTAGATCTACCCGATACATCACCTGTGCTGTATTCCCAGCACAAACAAAGTCTGACAGTGGCTATATAGCTGAGCTCTGAGCTGAGCTAGCCACTGCCATAAATTATTTGTGTGCTGGAATACAGCACAGGTGGTGTATGAAGGAAGATCTAACTTTCGCCCAGGTAGTAAAATGTCAAAGATAAAAGTCCACATTTCAAATGTTACTTTTTATTGATTTGGGCTGAAAGTAAGATGTCATCGAACAAGCGATGGAGACCTGAATGCACCTCCATTGACTTGCGTGTATAAATTCATGCGTAATATCAGTGAGGGGGACCTAAAGTGCGATTTTGCCGAATTATCGTGTCTTATCGTGGTTCTATGAAATGAGGAAAATCGTGATGTACATGTATTGTAAGCTGTCTAGGGCAAGGCATTTCCAAATTCAGATGTGTTGCATCTGACATAGCTTACATCTGTATGTTGGCAAATTTTCAATCCAGAACTGAATGGAAAACAGTTAATATACATGTATAGTTTGTATAGGGATAACACATGACACCATGCAATGGCAGACAAAAGTCAAAGTTCAACTATCACTTGGAAGATGGAATTGTTGTAGGAACTAAGATATTTTTTATTGCATTACAATTACTTTCCATTTTTAATTTCAGAATGATACAGCTGGTGATTTGCCTTTGCACTGCAGCATCAATATGCAAGGTAAGCTTAAGTCATCTGTTAAAGGGAGAGTTCAACCAAGTGGTTCTTATGATTTCATGATAAAGTCAGAGAATAATTTGAACAGCAGAATAAAAAAAAAAATTATCAAAATAAATTAAGAATTAAGAAAATTACAGCCATTTACATTTTTGTGTAAATCTCCACTTGCTCTGCAAATTGGCCATTGATGATGTCATATGCGGTCAGGTCTCCATAATTGTTGTACCTGGAATTCCACTTTTTCTCATTTTTCTCAATGGTTACATTATTCTATGTCTCTTGGACAAAATATGTTATGTAGAAAGTAATTGTACTCATCATTCATTGTCCAAAGGTAAAGACAATATTGAAACTTTTGAGAAAATAGAGAAAAAATGTAAATTTAACAGTACATGTAATATGAATGGAGAGCGGATTATACATGATTTCATCATATGTTGCCAATTTGCAGAGCAAATAGAGACATACAAGTAAATGTAAAGGACTCTACTGTACAAGCCAATATTTTCATGTACATATATTTTCGCAGTTTTCAACCAGTTTGACATATTAGCGTGCTTTTTATTTTGATGATTTTGTGTTTGCATGTATTGTGCTAAATACAGAGTGGAAATGTTTACAACGCCAAAATTGCAAAATTTGCAAAAATAAAACCAACATGGAAATGTCAGCTCATACACTAACTTCCTTACTCTTAACCAATTTCCATGTATATGTTGTTCAAATGTCTCTCCTTTTATTAATATATTTATAGGAAATTATCTGAGGTGGACTTTCCCTTTTAATTTCTTTAAACTTAAAACAAATTATTTATTCTATAAAAATGAACGAAATCCTAAAAAATGCTCCTTTGGGGAAACATTCAAATAGGATATAAACATTTATAACCGACCCTCAAGTTGAAAGTCGCGAGTTTCAACCAATACATCATGCTGCTTCCCCATTATAAATGTCAACTAAAGTAAGTTAGTCAACTAAAAAGGGCAAGGCATTTTCGAATTCAGATGTGTTACGCAGCTTACATGTTGGCAAATTTTCAATCCTGAATGGAAATTTTGGGGGTTTTAGTCTGCGCAGCATTACGTAATGTTCATTAATTTTTAAAATTTGTGTCCGATTCTTTTTTTAAAGTAGCGTTAGAAGTTGCGCGAAGGATGAAAGAAAAAAAGTTTAGAAAATAATTTTTTTTTGGGGGGGGGCTGAATCAGCCTCACCTCCTCCCCACCCCAGTCTAGATAGAATTCAAGCTCAAATTTGTTTCTGGAATAGAACAGTAACTGTTTGAAAACAATCCCAAAGTGTTTTTCATATGTCAATGTTAACATGTCAATGTGTTCATAGTATTTTAATTGTGCATCCATGCTTCTATAGCATTAGGGTTACACAATGAATATTAAAAAGAGAAAGGATCATCGATACATTATTTTAGCCTTGCCTACATTTTCATGTTCCCTTAATTTGTTTCAATTTCTCTCCTTTTTACAGATGCCTAAAAAACGTCCTTCCAGACTAACCTATACAACAGATAGAAGGAAAAGAAGTGTCAACACATCAACATGTATTGAAAAATCAACAAGAGGATATGGAAAATAGTGATCATGGAGACGATGAAACTAATCATGAAGAGGATATGGAAAAGAGTGATCATGGAGATGATGAACCTAATTTTGAAGAGGTATGGAATCATGTAATATGATTGCAATTTTGTGATCAGAAATAACAACCTATACCCATTTCTCTGGGCCATAATATTATGGAGATATGTAATAAGATTTTAATTTTGTGATAAAGCATAACAATAATTAAGACCCATTAACACAAGCAATTTTTCAGTCCTACATGTATTTAGAAAAATTACAATGGTGATACCTGATACATAAGATCACAAAAGTGTATTTTCAATCCCTGTTATATCTTCTGATGATATGAAAATGCTTTAAAAATTGTTCTTTAAGCCATTGTGCCGTTTTTGTACCCATTGTGGAAATTTTTCAGATTAACAGAGGTCCTCTAGCTGCCAAATCTTAGAACAGGTAGAGGTACCACCACCCATGTTCCATAGTTCAGAGGGTTCTACAAATCATATACTGATATAACTTTTCTTTCATTAAAAAATTATTTCTGTATACTTTGAACTGCTTTTATTGGTAACTCTCTAATTGTCCTTTCTTTATAGTATTCAAATGAAAGAAATAAAGTTGGTGCATGAAATTAATTTTTTTACAATTTCATTCAATTTTTGGTATAACAGATTGACAGGAGCCCCAAAAGAAGAAAACTTAGCCAAGAACCTCAAGCAGCTGCAAGCAACAATCTGCCAGGAACTTCAAGTGAACATGACCTACATGAGGTACCAAAACAATTGATGAATTTGGTTGTATTATGTAGATAAGTCACTTCTATCTCAACAGTTCACAAAATGGAAAATGTGAACATAACTAAAAGAAGTAGCATAAGGTTTAATATTGTTCTTACAATGTATTGTTCTATTTTAATTTTAAGAAATAAGTCAATATCATGCCAGCAGCTCACAAAATGACAAATGTGACATTTCATTTCTAATCATTGTTAAAAAAAATATTCATAATTTTACGACATAAGATTTAAAACATTGCTGCTACTTAGTAATGCCATATATATCCATTTCAAATTAACAAAACATTAAAATTATAAGAAGATGTTATAAATCTATTTTTTTTCTATTTCTCATCAAACCATTATCGGCCAACCAATTATTATGAATTTGTATAGAATTTTTTTTTGACAAACAACAAATTCTCAGCACTGGCAATTGCGGTAAAATTGTTTATTCACAAAACATGAATTCTATCTTCAAACAGGTTCATAGCCCAACAACTGCTCTACATTGTTCTACATCACCCATCATGAATAATCATGATCAACAAACTTCAAGGTTATACTACAAGTCAATGCAACCGCGATGAAACTACAAGTGGGAATCAGGTACAAACAACAAGCCAAAATGGCCATACTAAGGTAAGAATTAATTCATAGTGCATGTTGCCTATATAAACTGTGATATAGCAAAATGTTTTAATGACAAAATCATCGACCCAACAAAAGCTAATACTCAAACAACAAGGCAATATGACCATCATGATGTACAGACTAATTGTTATTTAAAAATGACAAATTCATGCAATGCTGCCGGTAATTTTTTTCCCAATGATTAACAATTTCCACAAAATTATTTAAATTGACTATTCAAAACATTCAATTCATTTCTTCATTATTTAATCAATCAATAAGGAATAATTGTTTAAGAAATGTTTAATTCTTTGTCATTTACGTAACATAAACTCTAAACTTTTTATCAAATGGCTTAAAAAAACATATTTTGTGCATTATTTTTATTCATTACAATTTATTATTTTATTTTATCTTAAACTAGATCTCCAGCAGAAGGATGAACCTAACTTCATCAGCATCATCCATTCAAATGAACCTACTCAAACATCATTGGATGCGTCATCATCAACAACATCAACAACAGGAATATTAGATATTGGCCCAATGACAGAAAAATTTCCATACTGCGATGCCCTTAGATATCCAAAGGAACCTCTGAACTGCTGTCATAATGACAAAGTCTCCCTACCACCACTACTCCCTTACCCTCAAAATCTGACTACCCTCTTCCAACAAAGTACCGATCTACGAAAGAACATTCGTTATTACAATTCGTCATTCGCATTTGCGTGCGTCAGTGGGCGCAATGATGGCTCCTCCCCCAGGAACAGGACCATACTGTTACCGCATCCATGGACAGGTGTACCACCAAATTGGTCCTTTGCACCCTGCACAAGATAAACCACCCAAATATGGACAAATATATATTTTGGAAGGCCATCAAGCAACGAACACCTGAATAAGCCAACATCCACAATGTAATCGTGAAACAATGGAATCAATACAAACTGTTATTGAGGAGATCAGCCCATGCAGCATCATGTTTGGTTTGTGAATAAAATTATATTACTACAAAAACCATTTTGCATTGTAATGATCTTTCATTCTTCAAAATGACTCCTCATAACTCTCTCCATATATATTCTACAATACTACATAGAATAAAAAAAAAACTAGAATTGTCAACTTCCCCAAAACTTGACAACTGAAAATGAAAAGTGGATTTCCACAAATCCAGCAGTTACAAAAATGCTTCTAATAATTTCCTAGCCTTCAAGCACAAATTTGTCAACAAATACTGCAATATCCTAAGATGTCTAACCAGATAATTTTGCAAGAAACGTGTTATGGAAGCATACAAATACAAAAAAATGTATAACTATTTTTATTCAGTCATTACTATTAACTTTAAAAAGGTGAATTTACCCGTGGATTTCCACGGGTCCAGCTAGTTGGTATATAAAAGGACAAGTAATAACAAACATTTTCTTATTCATATAGCTCTTATCACTTGCGCAAGGAAAGTCAATAAGCACTAGGAAAGAAGGATACATATGGATGATAAAAAATACATTTTGGTCCTCTATATGGATAAATGGAATAAGTTATAAACTAATAATACTTGGATTTATATGGTGCATTTTCCAGAGGATACAAATTGCTGCATGTAAATGCTTCATTAAGAATCATACAGATGAGTTTTGAGACGTTTCTGGAAAAGGTTGAGTGATTGGGTCGTTGGGCCAAGGACTCAAAAGAGTTTACAGCAGACTGTTTTTTTTACTTAGGAATCACATAGGAAGGAGCACAAGTGAAACAAAGAGAATATGATGGGTCAGTGTTATAGACAGTGATTTATAAGTTTTACCATTCTGCAGTATTGAATTATTTTGGAAACTGGAACTTTGTTGAGTAAAGGAGTAACATGACAATGCTTGGGTTGTTGATAGATAATTCAAGCACACCAATTCTGCATACATTGTAGTCTATTCAGATCCTACATCCATGTAGGAATCCTCTATAATCAAGCCTAGAGAGCACAAGTGCACCAACAGCATGTGACATGTATATTTATCTATTTATACAGGGCCCTCAGGAAGAACAGTACTGCGATTACTGATGGGGCTACCCTGTTGAAATAAAATGTAATAAATAAATAAATAAATATATCTAAGAATTTCCTGATTAGGTCGAGATAATCTATAGATTTGTCAGTTTAGTGTGCCACACATATTTGTTACATGGTCACTCATTTTCATTTCATTGTTGAAATGACTTAAGATGTTAATGGTTGAAGGGATATCCTGTTCATCAACAGAAAGTTAAAACTCAGAAAGCCTTTTCACGTCAGAATGTGGAGCAGCAATAAAGAATTCAGTGTTGCCAGGGTATGGTAGTATACGGAAGTATGCAAACGCTGCATCTCCAGACTTGGGTGGATGAAAAATGGTGAACATCTGAATGTTTTCAGCATACACATGATATTGAACTGAGTGCTGACTCATGATATCTCCAATGCACCTAATATAATACGTAAATGACTGCGGTCCAATGATTGAACATTGAGAAATTTTGGATTTTAATTCTTTTTCACCAGGGCCCTTTTGCATAAAACTCACGACCAGAGTTTTCTTGGGTTAAAAACTCTGGTTAGGAAGAAAAGTCTGGTTAGAAAATACAACCAGCCGCAATCAAGGACTTCACAAGAAGCTTCAATGTACCAAATCAAAAGTTCATTGATGTTATCAACCAAGTACTTTAACAGGTGTCCTTACAATCAAGTAACAGGCCATCGTTTCATCCACATGTAGCTAGTTACATATGCATTCAGTGCACATACCAAACCCTAATCAATCCGGTGTGAATTTCCAATATCAAGATAAAAAGGTGCACCCATTGAACCAAATGACTCCGAAGATTCATTTGATATAAAATAGATGCTACTATTTAATCTCGAAGAATATTTTGTTAAAATGTTATTTTTTGCCCTAACTTTGTCAATTTTTATTTGTAAAACTCTGATGATCTAGGGTGCTGAATCTAAAATGATTTGGTTCTATCTTTTTTTTCATCTTCAGCCGCCATATTGAATCTTTGAATTTCAAGACTGCCACAATAAAAAACCTATTTTGGCTGTATTTCCAGACTTTCTATTACAAATACGTTTTTCTGTATCCATGAATATTTGGTTCCATTTTTTTAGACAGGTTCAGCCGCCATATCAAATTTTTGAATTGCAAAATGGCCGCAATCGAAAACCCATTTGGGCCATATTATATATATTTCTAGACCAAATTTGTTTGTTTTTCATGTCAAATTTTGATGATTCTAGCATGCTAAATCCCAAAATATTTGGTTTCATTTTTTCATCAACATTTTCATTCGCCTATTAAAACCCATGTTGGGCAATATGTTTATATTGATATCGATGGTATTGATGTCCGAGGAGAGTCAATGGGTCACTTCAAGTACGGTGTTTAATGCTGATGTTGGTGTTGCAGCAACACCAACATCAGCCTCAACACCAAACTCGAAGTCTGTCGGTGTTGGGGTTGACCTCGTGAAATTCTGACGTATTTCCGGTCGTTCGTGTCGATTGCTGGTGTTGAATGTCGTCTGCTGAACCGAGGATCACGGTCAGTGTTGAGGATTTACATGCAATTTCCCCCATTCTTCAACACCAACCCCTAGGGATCGGGAAAATTGCAACTTCAAGTTCCATGTTGGTGTTGAAATCATGCATTTGTTTTTGACTCGCAGAACGGAGCAGTTTCGTTATGAGAACTCATGACATGTCGGTGGTTAAAATCACTTTACAGCGAAATTTGCGGTTAAAAACTAAAACCACATACTTTATGTTGGAAGGCAATAATTTTCCATCTGGATTTTTAAAATTATTACACAATTTGTATGATTTAAAATAGATTTATTTAAGAATTTTGGACCAAATAGGGATCGTATCGCTTCTGTAAACAGACCACTGGTGTTGGAGCTCAGTTTACGGGCCGTTTTGCTCTCACAACGCCAACACCAACACTGTACTTGAAGTCATCCAATGGATCTCTGTGTCTGTAGTTCAGACAATGGGATTGATGTATTGGGAGAAATTTATCAAACCTAAGGGGAAAATATTGAAATGCATTATGTAATTCCTCGTTCATTGTTTTGCGCTGATGGGCTGCAGAAAAACTATTTCGCGTGACTGTAACTTTTCATTTCAAGTCTTGCAAAACTTTTTAGAACATTTTAATGGTGACAGGATACATCATACCAAATTTACATGTCATTTACATGAAATAAAATCTGTTAAAATCAGCTCAAAACCACATTGAACTTATAAATGTACACACAAATTCAATCCAGATTGCGCTTTCAGTCAAAATTCCTAAATCTTCTTTACTTCACTACTCTCGTGTAGTACTGTGATTGGTAAACATATCTATGTGATTGTAAAATTAATGTCAATGGATAGCTTTGTCAAATATCGAAATAAAATTTGGCCAAGTCAGATAGTGCGATAGTGATAATTCTAAACCTTTACCTACAATAGGCATGCTAATGTATGTATTTTATGGGCTTATTCGTCAAGTAAATTTGAATATATAAGCAACTGAACAATGGAAATATGTTAGCATCCGGCCGGATGCTTATCCTTTTTCAGCATGGCACAATGTGCTCACAAACCTATGCTGGACCTCCGGGAGTAAAAGCGAGGTTGGCCCAAAACCACGTGATTCTGAGCGGCGATTCATTTTCCCTTTTTTGAGATAGTAAGCAATATTTTTATGTTTTCATATTTTCAGATACTTTTAGTTACATGGGTATCGATAAGATTAATTGCATTTTAACTTAATTTGAGATAATTTTTCATTGTTATCTAT
>BQKZ01006008.1:13501-43798 GCA_036244855.1 Temnopleurus reevesii | reverse complement strand
GGTTGAGGGGAGGGAGGAAGGGAGAGAAAGAAAGAGAAAGGATGGGAGAGGAAGAGATAAAGAAAGAGAGAGAGAGAGAGGAGGGGTAGGAGAGGGAGAGAGAAAGAAAGAGAAGAGTCAGAGGGAGCAAGTGAGCGAGAGGGAGAGAGAGAGAAAGGATGGGCGAGGGAGAGATAAAGAGGAGGAGAGGGAGGGGGAGAGGGAGAGAGAAAGAAAGAGAGCGAGAGGGAGAGATAAAGAGGAGGAGAGGGAGGGGGAGAGAGAGAGGATTGGAGAGAGAGGGGATGGGAGAGGGAGAGAGAAAGAAAGAGAGCGCGAGGGGGTAGAGAGAGAGAGAGAGAGAGAGAGAGAGAGAGAGAGAGGGAGAGAGAGAGAGAGGGTGGGAGAGGGAGAGAGGGGGCATATATAAAGATGAAATTGAGAGAAAGATAAGGGGGACTGGTGCTAACTGTATGGTGGTGGTGAAACTGCGAGGATGGAGATGGGATGCTAAGGGACCGGAACGGAAATAAGAAGGGTAAAAGAAAAAGTCGTATCATTTCATCAATTACAAATGAATGTAATCATTGGGCGACTCTATTGGATTTTTTTCAAGTTCAACTGATATATGAAGGATTAAACTATTAGCTGGGCCAGTATCATCAAATTTCTCTCTGAGAGGACAAGATTTCAGGAATGACTGAAGATGGAAAGAAGGAAGAGGAGAAGAAGAAAGAGCATCCAACTTATCCCAGTTAAACTGATTTGATAAAACAATATAATTATTCCATCTTTCAAGTCTCCTTTCATTCTTATGAATGTTTTTTTGTTTTTTTTTTTTTACACCTGCGGACAGGGGGAGACTGCTGGCTATTATGTTGAAGATTCGGCAGTTTTGTATAGCGCCATCTGTCGTTGCTCTGAATTTCATCGTGAACAGTACTGAGGTGAATTATCAGGTGACAGAGATTTGCTTTTCGCCAAATAACTGTATACATGAATTTGTGAATGCAAATAAAGAACAAAAATAAAAGATGACAGGAAGATGAATTATCAAAACAGCAAGAATAGCGTAGAATTATTTGTTATCGATTCAGAGAGATATGGCAGCATGTGAATGCAGCTATATGATTTAACCCAAAGGATTCAAATTTGCCACGCATTTTGATACTGTGGCTGATAAAAGACATTGATGCAAAAGACATTGATGTAAAAGACATTGATGCAAAAGACATTGCATGGCTTTGATTCGCACAATATCAAATTGTTAATGAAAATGATTAAGCCAAATTAAATGCAAATGAACACCATCGACAGAAAGGAAGTTTTTAACTATTAAAAAGACATATATGTTATCGATAGAAGTAATTTTCTGAAGAAGTAAGATTAAGCCATCCACAGATAATTCAGCCGAAAATATGAAAAAAAAAAACCCTCAACCCTTATATATCCGCTTTGGGCAATGCCCAAATCCCTAGGTCACCATATGCACTTTGAGAGAACTTGAGCAAAAGTTTAACCAACATTCGGCAATATACTTCCAACACAACAGAACAGTAATATTTTGATCAAGATTGTCCAAGTTATCTTTGATCAAGATGCACAATTGCACCACAAGTTTGACATATTCTAGTTATGTCAAATTTGTGGTGAAACTTGGTGCAAAAATCTCGCATAGACATTTTAACCTATAGTTTTGTTTACAGCCAGTGTTGGGCAAATTTCCCAAACTTTTAAGGAGTGTGCTCGAAAAGAGGTCATCGCAATTAGTCAATATTGCAGCACCGATCGATAGGCCTAACATAATTGGATCGAACCTGGCGTTTCCTAATGCTGTTGGTCCACCGACATTAACTAAATAAAATGGTTATGAATCTTTTGCCTGCCCTAAAATGTTATTGAGGGCCTTTGGATGAAAAAGGCGTTGATTAATAAACAAATAAACAAACTTCACGGTTAAAATCCATGTAAATGTATGTATTATCTCTTTACCTTACAAGCTTTTGGGGGAGATAAGTGGATGCACAAAGATTTCATTGGGTTCCAAACAATTACGTTCATTAGAAATTTTCGATTCATCTTCATGTGTTCTATGCCTATATTTTTTTAACAACGTCGATTTATCCACTGTTCTCTATAAGCATGATAAGTGAGAGAAAAAAAGCTATGAACCATTAAACAGATGATAACAGACACTCTTTTCATTCTCCTTCAAATCAATTGTAAGGTATAACGCTGTTAAAGCTGACTGTCATAATTGAAATATAATAAGCCGCCGGGTGTTAACGCATTTCCTTTTACCCGTCTGTCATGTGTGTATATATTTATGAATATGGCTTCTTTGCAAGGGGTATTGTCATGGTCACCGTAAGAGGTACTGCAAGATAATGAGAATCCTCGTAAAAGCTTGTGGCAGTGATTGTGCTCCGTGCAGGCATCGGATGCGATTTTACATTGATGGGGAGCATTATGTTAATGAGATGGAAAGAAATCGATGATGATGAGAGAAGATTATGGACCAATCAGCGGCGAGCTTGCAAGCAGATGGCGGGCATAAAAAGCTCTATTTTCCAGTCTGCATCCTAGGCAATGATAGATTGTATATTACATGATGAGAGTAGACTGCGCGTGTGTTATAGTAAAGATGTAATATAATTATTCAACGCTATAGTGAATCTACAACGGGAGGAGTTTATTGACATTGTTTGATTAAGATGGTGAAAGGAAGCGCGGGGGGAAATTGGAGGTAGCATGAATGTGATGAAAGAGTATCGTGAGATACTTGAGCATGAAGACTATCAAGACTTGTGTGCAAACAATGACGAGGATTTGTTCAAGCAATTGGGAAGAGGGAAATCGATTCCTGGTTTGGTTGGGGTCGGTAAACGAGCTCGACTATGGCCGTTCTTTCTTGAAAGCATCATTGAGGAGGTGGAGCCGCTGAGCAGCAGAGAGGCATCCCCCATCATCTCACCACGACGACTACCTGTTCATCTTCCGCATCATCCACCCGCATCTCATGTCGATGAACTTGATAAATCCATCTCCGTGGTGACGAGATCGCGGAGGAATCACATCATCACGAACGCTCGCTATTTCGCGATACTTGGCGGAAACGGGAAATATTCCGTCGTCGTGAAGGAGCCGCCAGGTGTTGCTCAGATATTACCCGTGACTAATAATTCTTCTATTTATTGTGATAATAATGACACAGAAACGCCTGCGATCACGTCTGGGCAGCCGTTATGCTTCCCTGCCCCCTCAACAATAGGCGAACCCAATGTGACGGCCGTCAATAACAATAACTCCGTACAGTCGTTGAGTCGTACGGGGCAAAGTACACTGGCGACAGCGCCTCATACAAACTATGTCAATAAAGGAGTAGTGAACGTTACAACATTTAGCAATATTAACGGCCATGTTTCGCATAAGTGCAAAGACGCAGGACAAGTGACAACTCCGGATTTGAATCCATATGGAATTATAGGAAATGTTTCAAGCGATCACAAGGAGGAAACTGCTACAAGTGGAACGGAAAGTGACTATTTTTGTGATTCTAATTTGGAATATACCTGTGTGACTCCAGATATCGAAATGGCTTCACTATTCGGACCAAAACCGCAGAAACGGGTGGTTATTGTTCGTTCAGCTGAGGCACAGAGAAAACATGATCAAGCAGAGGCGAGGAGGAGGGAAGGTAAGGACACGAAGAAAAGGAAAAAAGCAGTTAAAATCGCTGTGATAGAAGATGATCCAAATGCTCCTGTACCCAAAAGTATTCTCAAGAACATGAAAGGAGATAAATCAAAACAGATTGCAAAACAAGAATCACAAGAACGAATAGATAAATTATTTATGAATCAAAACAACCAGAATATTTCAGAGGAGAATGCCAATTTTCTTCGTCCGGGGAGTATGGGCAATCAGCCGATTTATGCCAATGTTGGTAGAGGTGGGGGAACGCTAAGGAGAAGTTTTATTGGTAATAATACCACCGAATTAGAAGGGAGATATCCATCCCCTATACAATACTCTGAGATACAGCATGGGATGAAACATCCGTATAGAAATGGAATGGAGGAGGAGTCACATTACAAACACCCCAGGAAATATGTCGGGCAAGCTGATGTACACCAACCCCCTGGAGGACAGATGAATGGGGGTGGGGTACACCCCAATCAACAACTAGGGGTGCAACGAGGCCCCTCCCCAACAGGATCTCAGCTAAGCCTCGTATCTACAGTGTCTATTCAAGCACCTTCAGTGCAAGGGTTAACACCAGAGGAGCATCAGCTGATTTTGAAACTCCGCCATGAAAGTGCTCTGCAAGGGGGGCAGGGAGGCCCTCCTCTTGTGTATCCTCCAGGAATGAATGCGGGGGCTAGTGGACAATCAATTGCATCTACTTCAACTCTACATAGTAGGAATGAACCCCCTCCTCGTCTGCCACACCGGCCTATTCTCCATCAAATGAGAAATCCAAAGGAGAATCCTCGCGGAACTCCCCCTTCAACTCTCCCTCGCGAAGGGACAATTCCGCGTGAAACGAGGCAGAATGTCTTAGCAGCCCCTCAGCATCCTCAGGGGAATTACAATCAGGGGCAACAGAGGCAGCAACATCCACAACGGCCACAACATGCCCCACCACCACACCCACAACATCCACAACATCCTCATAATATGCAAGGACCACCCAGAGGTACTCAACAAATTCATCCCCAACAGCAGCAACATCTAAGGCACCCACAACGCCTACAACACCAGCAACATCAACCACAAGGTCAGCGGTTAATGAGTGGTGATGCGGTGCCACCTCCGTTACCTGAGAGGGATCATAGGGGAACACGAAGGCGGATCCAAAGCCATCCAGAGAAAAGACCACCCCCACCACAAATGGAGTCACATTATGCTGTGGGTGATGTAAGAGGTCATCAGCAACACAGGCCACAACCTATAGTTGGTTCTCATCAACCACAGCAGCATCATCAACCAATGCCCCATCATCAACAACCCCAATTGCAGCAGCCAAACAGGCAACACCGTCAACAAGGGGAGCAACATAGCCCGCATAATCGCCATCAACACCAACAACAAAGACACCAGGAGGTTAGCCATCCTTCCCTTCCGCGGAAAGCTCAGAAAGAAAAGTTGATTGAACAGCAGCAACAAATGCAGCAACAAGTTGCGTCGCAACACCCTATGTCAGATTCCCAAAACCAAAGTGTTCTTGAATCCAAAACGAACAGTTTGCCGAACATGTCGTCTGGTAGACAAACTCCTCCCAACTACCAATCTCATCATGAGGAAGAAAATCTACCAACACAAAAACAATTGTTCCAAAAATTACTGGAGCCTCCAATTCCAGCTCAACGCACCTCTCTTTTAGAAAACAGATCAGACAGAGATGAAGCTTCTGCATCCTCTAAAAGTAGTGAAAGCGGTGGTAATCTCCCATCTATGTTACCACCTCCTCAGAGTAAAATGAAAGAAACTTGCTTTTACTGGGAGCCGACAGAGGAGCTTAGACGAGAACGTGATAAGAAATTCATTAGACAGGAATCTTCTAAAATAGCGAATGAAGCGAAGCAGAAGGTGAAAGGAAGTAGAGTCCAGAAGTTGGAGAATAATGGGAAGATACAGCTACAAGGCGCAGAGAACATTCAGCCCCAGCCGAAGGCAAAACCTCGAAAAGACCTCAGGGAGACTGCGCTTGATGAGGAACCTCAGCATCAGCCGGCTAGGAGAGAGCCTGAATCTGTACCAGCGAGGGTGGAACCGGAAACTATGAGACCAAGGAGGGAACCAGAACCTGCCAGATCAGGAGAACAACCAAGGAGAATTGAAGTGACACCAGAGGTAGACACACTCCAGATCACCTCAGCTCCTGATGTGACAAGGCGCCTGCAAACACAATTTACAGAACCACATCATCAACAAGAGGATCACCAACAGCAACAGCATCATCATGAAGCCCATAGGGAAGAAATTCATAGGGCGCCCCCACAACATGCCTACTTTTCTCTGTCAGGGAGAGTGAGTGTCAGCAGCTTAGCGGAGCCATCCCCTATCCCTGCAGCTGATGAAGATAATTTCTTCCGTGATTCGGATGATGATACCAGCATGCTGTCCATCATTGCTCTGGACAAAGAACCCCGTGTTCGAAGTGGACGAAGACAACCTGACGAAGGACCATCTGGTATTGTGATCCATGTTGATGCGCAGCAAGAGAACAGAACACCAGTCACCAGAAGGCAGTATATCACTGGGAAGGAAACTGTATTCTCGGCGGAACCCGACACAGAGCCGAATGAAACCGAGTCCGAGTCCGAGTACCAGTCGAGTGGTCCCGAATCTGATGATGATGATGTCACGCATGGCAAAGATCATATACCTTCTTCAGATGAAGAACCTCTACCAGCTGTTGAACCGTCCTTTCAAACCATCCAGTATCCACCTGCCATGTCTCCAGCAGTGTCCTACACCACATCAGATTTGAGCCTACCAGGGAGACTTTATGGTAGAAAGATTGGAGTAGTAAATGAGACCAAAGGAGATGCCTTTATGAAACATTCTATACTGGGAAGGCAATTCTACCACTCAGATACTATCCGAACCGTCGCACAAGCAAAGACGATTTCACAGTCTAAATCAGAGTCAAATCTTTCATCGAGCTCACAGCCTTCATCAAAAGCAGTACCTGTGTCCAGGAAAGAATTGTCTCCGCCTCCACTATCCTCTTCTACAGCTCAGACAACCAGGACGAAATCTGAATCAAATCTAGCAGTGCAGATCACTTATGAAGACTTTCCTGCTCGGGTAACATCAGCTGCCGTCCAGACGCGACCTAACCACGATTTCAGCTCTCAGGTTGATTTGGATCAAATTCTGTGGGAAACATCTTCAGAATCCAAGCCACATTCAATATCTATTCAGACATCTGATGAGAAGTTGAATTATACCAGCCACTCTGATGCAGCTGTTGGATCATCCCCACCGACGCAGACCACGCAGTTTGAAATCCAAACTACTGAAACCGAGATCCAGACCATTCAGCTTGAAAAACAACCAGTGAAAAATGATGTCGTTACCATGGAAATTGAAATACAAACTGAAAATCTGATTGATCAGATGCAAACCGAACCGATTCCAAGGCCTCGTAAAGTAACCATGGAATCTGCTGAATGCCAAACTAATGACATTCCAAGTGAGAAACCAGCACTGGAGTTTGGAGGGATGACGGCTAAATTTGTCGACATGGGGATGGCTCGACCGACGGTTCATTTTGATGCCGAACCAGCTGAACCAGATAACATCTACCACGATTACAGCCCACAAACTTATGAAATGAAAGAGGATGAGACTCAATATCATCAGCAACCTCACGAAGTGCATAGTTACTCTCCGCCGGATCATGAAGTTCAACCACAGACACACTATGCGAGCGAATCAACATCATATTCTGATGAGGAGGAACCAGCAAACGCACCAGTGAATAACACCAACGATTTACCCCTTCCACCGGAAGTGATGTTGATGCAGGCCATGCCGGAACCACTGGATGTCGGATATTACAGGGAGGATGATGAGCTTCCAGTTTATCCAACACTTGAGACAATCCCCGAGGAGTCCGAGCATGGTTATTCCAGAGAGCACAGCATGATCACGGGGACACTGTCCTACACTAGTGATGGCGATGACTACCAGAGAGGTCTGACTGACCAGCATGATGATACCAGCGATGACGACGATAGCGATGAAAGTGATGATGAAGATGTGGAAACTGAAAGGACATTGGAGAATGAGGATGAGGACAATGAAACAATTCATGTGATGCCATCTTATTCTTCGATTCATCATCCATATCGAGGTGATGCAGTGCTTGTCTATGTTCCAAGCAATTCTTCATCATTTGAGGATGTGAGAAGTGACGTCACATTGGGACCTGAGGATAGCAATAAATTTGGCACTAGTCCTGCGGTGCAAGTCGTTGAGATGCCTTACATTGGAACACCAGTCCATGAAGCCCAACTCAAGGATTTGAGTTTTTCTTCTCAGCAAGTGAGACCCATATCATCTATGAATGAGAGCCAATTACATAACGCCACCAATACCATCACACCGATGACGTCATCGGAGCAGACATTCAGGAGTGAGTCTTGGCCAGGGGGTGATGCCTTCACAGGAGGTCAGCAGGAAAAGAAAGAAACCCTCATCGATGACAAATATGATCCTGAACAGGAGGAGCTGGATCCCGCTGATCGGACTTTCAATGTCAATGATCTGAAACATAGCCATCCAAACGAGTGGAATAGGGGTTTCCACGACAATGGACAGAATGACAGCAATGCAGTCGAAATTGTTGAACTGGAAGAAGAGCCAAGATCATGGGGTCAACATCGCAGCGATCTTGAAAGTGCAGAGTTCTCAAGTGATGACGTCAGAAGCGGTGACGTCAGTGATGACACCATCACTCCCAGCACACAATCCAAGGACAATGACATTCCATATCACTTTGAGAAAGAATACTTGCTGGAGTTACCGTCAACAAGAAATTACGTGCCGCCAACTGAAGTTGCAACTGAAATGTCTGGAAATTATTCCGTGCCTAGACTCCAACCTGAAATTGTTGATGTCAACAACCTCCCACCCAATCAACCAAGTGAGGACGAAACTAGGCGTGAAGAGAACCCCTTTTATGATCTAACAAAAGATGGCTTTATTGAAAGAGAGGACACAGAGGTTGAGAGTGAGGAAGATAACACAGTAACTGTCGATGAAAATGGTCCAGTGGTTACAAGAACAGCTGGAGGAGGTTTTGTAATTGGCCTATGGGGACGACAGGCACACCCTGCACCTGTTGCTTACCAACACGAGGAGAATGAATTACAGCCAGATCAGGAAATGAACGCAGAACCAGAGTCAGGATTCGAATCTGAGCAGGTTTCAGAGCCAGTTTCATCTGTTGATAACGAACCGGTTAAAATAGTGGAGTGTCAACCGGCTAGTGAGTCATATGCTCAAAGAGGAAGTACCAGTCCCCAATACCAGTCAACAAGCCCAAACCAATATGGACAAGAACGCCAAATAACCATACAGAATCAGTATGAACCCCAAAGTGTTGAAGAGCCATCAAGGTCATATTCTCAAGGACAGACTCGACAGTTTGAGGAAGAAGTGACGCCCTATCACTATCTGTCTTATTTTGAGCATCAGAAAATTCTTTATTCGCAAAATCAGAGTCAAGACTTTGTTCATCCTGTGACTGGTTATCGTGAAAACCAGTCTCCACATTATGTGTATCAAGGATATTCATACTACCAAGAACAGCCTCGAGGATTTGAACAACATGGAACGGAATATCACCAAGACCCGTACCGAGAATTTGGGGAGCCAGAAAACCCATTTTATCAAGAGCATTCTCAAGGTTTCCAGCAACAAACAACGAACTTCTATAGTGAGCAACCTCAGCATTTTGAGCAACAAACTAACCCAAGCAATCAAGACAACTCACAAAATTTTGTTCAGGACAGGGAGGAGCCGAAATACACCTTTGACAACGAGCCTACTTTTGATTGGACAACGCGAGAGTACACATCTACACCGTCCCAAAGTCCAGAAGTGAACCAGTCGAAAGAGGAAGTAGTCTCGGAGTATGTTGAGCCAGTGAAGAGAAATGTTAATGTATACCAGAGTCTGGAAGATAGGCCAATCATTGACACGAGTATGCCAATACAAACACCCGAGCCTGAGAGACAACCAAACTTGTACTTTGAACCAAATATACCTATGGTTGATGGAGAAAGAGAAAATCATTTCAGCTCTTCTGAGAATGACGATTCATCCAGTAGTGATGACGAGAGTGATGATGACGATGATGACATGGATGATTAAGATGATAACGATGACGAATCGGTGACTATTATCTCGCCTCTGAAAAGGGAGCGTAGCTTTGTTAAGAAGGCGATAATTGTTCAAAGTGATGACGAATTATTGGATGATGTGGAAGAGTTTAATCAACATGCAGTTACGTCTCCGTTGTCATCATCTACTTCTTCATCGTCATCATCATCGACATCATCATCAACGAGGAAAGACGTTTCGGCCGATCCAGTTGACTTCATGAATTCTTATCAGCAGTTTGTGACGCAGAGGTCAAAGAGCGGAGAGCATTCGCCAACCAAAACAAAGTTTCCACAGCTGGGAAACAGAGGGAAACCTCCTCCTGTGGCACCCAAACCAAGCGGTTTCAAATATTCAAAGCCAATTACATCACGTGACCCAATGATGTCACATGATCCAGTGACATCACGTGACACAGATTTCCAAATGACGCAGCCGACTCCCACTAACATCAAGCCCACCAGCTCTGCCAGTGTCAAGTATTCGATTCCAGCATTATCACGTGATACTTTAACATCACGTGACACAAATATTCAGATGAAGCATCCATCAACCTCTGACACCAAACTTCCCAGTGCTGCCACTTCAGATTCCACTGCGCATGCTCCGTCTCCAAGTGACGCTGTTCCCAAGTTGATTGTGAATGAACCTTGCCCAGCTGCTGATAAAGACAATGTCAAACATGGGACAATTAAACATGAGAAAGATAAGCCTTTGTCTGGGGTGGAGGGTACCAGCAACAGCAAGGCTCCCGTTACTTCAGGCGCTCAGGGTCGACGGTGGTCTGCTGGCGACACCGATGACGTGTTCATGGAAGCTTCATTGGAGGACTGGCGATCAGAACGAAGCCTTGTTGTTACCGACACCGTACAAATCGATGAAACCATAAACGAACAAACTATTCGACCGAAACAAAGCAATGATCAGTTTGCAAAACAACCCGAGGAGAAGGCCTTTCCGCCCGAGGTATTCAATGAAGAGAAAAACAAACAAGAGTTCGTTTACCCAACCGATCAAGCAGCTTTGGTAAAAAGAGAACCTAATTTTGCTCCTATTCCGAATTTACGACTCTCTGTTAGCGCGAAAGACAATCTCGATGTCATTGCTGATATTATAGCCAGCAGATCCGGTGATAATTCGAATAAACAACCATCTCAAGCGGAGTCTAGTAACAAGTACTCAGCCGGACATGTAAGAACTGACAAAGTTGCACAATCTTGGGAGGAATCGAGAATAAAAAGCCCTGAACTGAAGCATTCGACAACAGGTCATGATTCAGATACGGACAGTATTACTACAGAGCTCACTGTGCCTTTTGATATCGCCAGACGGAAAGGAAAACGTTCTCTAACACCAGGTCCGAGTCTAGATTATGATGCCGACTCTACGAAATTACAGTCCGATTGGCGCGGAAGTTCGGGAAGCATAATCGCGCAGCAACTTGCGCGTATGAGAGAAACCTTAAAGGGAATGGAACTGCCCAAATGGTATCGAAAATCATCGCATTTCAAACAGATTATGAGCGGAGATATTCGTAGTCTCCCAGCCTATCGTAACCACAAGCCACGCCAGATTATGAGCGGACCTCCAACGCCGACTGGACATCGTTTCTTTTCTCAAAACGCAACGTCAACGAGGATGTCGTTCATGCGAGAGGCTCGACTTCGAACAGGGTTTTCCCCGGCACCTAGTGTTTCGCCGACAGCTCCAATACACTCATCGTGGTCGTTTTCTGAGCTGCCAGTCGCGACATCGGAGCCGACGCCGGGATTCGCGCCGATCATGTCAGCTTTTAGCGAACCTCTACGCCATGATCTGTCATTCAGCATTGGGGACGAGATCCACAAAGATGTGCGGAGTAGTGAGCTAGCTCTCCCAATGAATCCCGACATGTATAGGAGAGCTTCTCCAGACGAGGATGTCAGATCGGTCGAAAACTTGGATGAATTTGGAGGGGACACCGTCCGCCCCGCTCGGGCTGTCAACGAGGAGGCAGTAATCCGCCCCGTTCAAACTTATAACCAGGAGGCCGCCATCCGCCCCGTTCAGACTTTTAACCAGGAGGCCGCCATCAGCCCCGTTCAAACTTATAACCAGGAGGCCGCCATCAGCCCCGTTCAGACTTTTAACGAGGAGGCAACTGGAGAAAGGAGCAGATCGGTCGGGGATGATTCTGATTCCCATGAATATGCTGTAAAGAGGAATGATCGGATCGGAGGATCAGCTGTGTTCTACGTCTCAGCAATGAGCGTTGAAACACGGGAAGAGAAGCCAAGTGATTCACCGCCATCTTCCCCTTTGCCACCTCCACCGAATGACTTCTATGTTTCGGACAATCCAACGTCCCCTCTCCCACCCCCTCCCCCGATGGACGGTTATTATCATAATAGTAGCGATACATCACCCCTTCCACCTCCCCCACCCTCGGAACATTACACCCGAGTTGACTCCCCTGATCAGGGTTCATCATCAAGCTCAGCATCAGTGAACTCCCCAACTGACCACTACCACCACCCGCAACATCACCAAAGATGGGGCGAGCCCGACCACGCCCAACGTCCGCAATATGATTATACCGGTTACCATGGTGATGATGAATCGACTCTACCGCGAAATAGAGACATGTATTATAACAATAATGGTAATAACAATAATGAATGGAGCCAAAGGACGTGGAACTCTAGCCAGGATGTGCCGTCACTCCTGCACTCACCAGGCGGTGATCGACGTTACCTCGCTGGTGGTTCATCGCCCACGGCGACGCTCCGAAGCTCGAACCCCCAGATCACCGCCTCACTCGTCCACCAACCCCACATCACCATCACCGACACCAGCACGGACGACCCCGCCGCGTTCGCAGCCGTCTCTCCGCAGTGGGACCTACGTGCGACGTCGACCAGCTTCCAAAACCTCAACGACGCCCGATACGACGGCGGTGTCCAACCCCCATCCGTGACCATGGAAGAGATAGTGGATAGTCTGCTCGGGCTATCCTCTAGTCGTTCACCTAGCGGATCGTTCACGGAGTACTCCTCCTACATGGACGCCTCATCGATGTCGATGACCACGACACCGGACCAGTCCGTAAGCGAGAGCGACAGCTCGCTGGAGACGGTGATCTCGCAGGATGATGTCGAAGCGAGAGAGGCGAAGCTGGCGAGTCAGAGGGTGACCACGGGAGGGAAGAGGGTCCTGAAGTCCATCGTCATCAATGGCCAGGACGATGAGGCGAGGAATATTACCAGAAGCCGAGGAGGACTGTCAGACATCTCGGAAGAGGTGAGTCCATGAAATCATTTTCTTATCTGATTCTTACTAATACCACTATTAATATATTGCATCCATATTAGGTTTTCAGATAGCATGACACTTTTGATCAAAAGTGTCTTTCAAGTCACGTTGGACAATGGAGCAGAGTAAAAATATGGCACTTATCGATTAAATTGAGTGGAATTGAAGAAAAAAAATCTCTTTTTGGCTTTATCCTACTTCTATATTCGGTCTGAAATTCATTTTTTTTTAATTCTTGATTTGAACCGATGACGCAAAATCATGTTGTATGTTCTACCTAAATTGCTCTGGAGTAAAGTGTTCCAATACATCTGACACACATTACTGATGCACAGGCAGCATCTCACATAGTGACTTGTTTCTAAGAACATGCACAAATTTTTCGGCAATAGCTGAAAATTGTAAATCTGTTTAAATATTCTTATGTCATCATGAAGATACTTTAAGAAAAAAAAGAGAAAGAATGCCTACAAAATTATTTTACTTTGCTCTTCTGATTATGATCCTGTTCAAACGATCAAAAGGATGTGCTCTTTTAACACTTTGCCAATAAGATCGGGTTTTTCACCTGTTTCTTTTTGGAAGAAACCATATCTCGGAATTCTGCATCTCTAGTTTTCTGAACCTTCTGAGTAGGATTTTTTCACATTTTCATTGAAGTTTAAGATTTCGTCTGATATGTAGTAATTGACTACTTTTCTGATAAAATCATTGTACATTTTACACTGATTTCTATTCAATTTTGATGGAAATGTTTTGAGGACAAGAAAAATTGTAACATTTTTCACGTTCATCGATGTGTGGAATGATCTTCCATATGAGTGTGAATATACCTACATGTACTTAAAATTTAAGCTTCTGAACAATTTCAACAGCACTTCATCAATACTATATTTACACCTTCTAAATTTACTGTTCGACCACAGGTTTTTCATGTCCATCACTTAACTGCCATTTATTTTCTTCTTATTATGCATCTTAATGTTCATGTGGATATAATGTTTTTTTTAGTTTAAATTATGCGCGATATCACCACCCCTCCCGAAACAGCGAAACAAACGTTTTCCTCATTCATTCTTTCAGGATATGTATTCAAAGTTATGTAGTTTTTTTCCCCCATGAATATCCCACATTGTGTTGCTCACAATACCCCCCCCCCCCTCCCGTGACGTATATACACATTCTGCATTCTGTATCTGTCCGCATGCATAATAAAATTATTGGTACGAAACTACCAATATGCCATTAACAGCAGGGTAAGCTACCCCGCCAGTATTTAATCTAATTCAGACGGAATCAGTCATAAAATCAGATTAGAGAAATACCTTTGTTGATGGTCATTGTAGGGGAAAATTCTGTTTGTGGTTCTCGATAAAACGCGACAACAATTCTGGACAAAATGGATTTTTATGTAGAAGGCCATCTGTGTTATTTTTTTGACAAAACAAATAGACATAGGAACTATTACCTTTTATTCAAACAATACGGTGCTGATAAATGTTTGTTAATATTTTTATTTATTAATTTCCCATTTATACGACCATAATTTTGTTTACAGAAATATTTTGCGCGAAACAAATAGGCTGCCGTGAAATGATTTAGGGAAGTAGTGTATGAATTTAATCATCAAAGCATTACAAAGTATATTTATCGTTATCATATAGAAAGAAAAATAGATGATAGGAATATTAATGAAAACATATGTTCCGAAATCAATCCATCATCTATACGACAACATCAATTCGGAACTTGCATTACTATGTGCATGTAGGCTAATACACCTATACTGTACCATGAAATTGTCAATGTATGCCTATACTATTTCGCATCGAACATTCAATCCCCATTGATGATTAATACCAACTCCATTCGATTCATTGCACATTAACGCTCATAATATTTATAAATAGGAACCGTGTTGATTGTGTGTCAGGTGCGTTCCATTTTGTTTTACACACAAATATATATTTTTTCACAAGTCATACATGTAGGCCTTCATGATATACACATAGGTTTTGGCAGGTGAAATAACAGTGTTCATATTGGCGTCTTTTGTGTACGTCCATTTTGAGGAGGCGTGCCAATGGGCAAAGTGACACAGCATGACGCATCTGCTCAGAAATAGACTGGCATACCTATGTTTCATTCTTGTGGGATTATTATTGAGGAAAATAAATAAAAAATGTTGAATTGTCTTTGCAGGACAATATTTTTTTAACTCGTTGAAATTTATGACCCATTTTGAAGAATTTGTAGATAATCTGCGACTTTCAATCTTTCCAAGAATAGTGTCATAACAATGGTTATCTTCTCAACATTATACAAATCGAAACACGGATGAACAACAACTACAGACATAGGCTTCATTCGAGGGACTTTTTGTTTGCTTCCCCTCATGGTTCATAATACTCTCATGTTTTTTATACGGTTAACACAGATCATGAATTCCAATTTCAATTTCATATCGTAACCTTCTTATTTACACAATTCATTATTCACGCGTACCACGTGACCCGTAGGATGTCAATGACCTTAGTTCTTCCGAGGTCGAGTAAGTTACCATGGCAACGGAGTCCTGTGCCGTTCGTGATGTCATCGTCAAATATTTGTTCGCCATTATAGACATTTCAAGGAAGGACCGACCCCGTTTCAAAGCTTCGCGTCTGATTGTATGTGTAAAAGTATGACCTATATAAATCGTATGTAATCGTAAAATCAGACGCCTAACTTTGAGAAACAGGGTCCGGTTCTTCTTTTTTTTCTTCTTCTTCTTCTTCTTCTTCTTCTTCTTCTTCTTCTCTCTCTCTCTCTCTCTCTCTCTCCTCTCTCTGTCGGTCTCTCTCTCTCTGTCTGTCTATCTGTTTCTCTCTCTCTCTCTTTCTCTCTCTCTTTCTCTCTCTCACTACTCTTTATCCATTTGTCAATCTCGATTCTTTTGAAATTTTCTCCTTTTTCTTTCTCCTCTTCCTCTTTTCTTCTTTTTTCTTTTTCTTTTTTTCTAATTCTTTTTCTTCTCCCCTCCTCCTCCTCTTCTCCTTCTTTTTCTCCTTCTTTTTCTTCTTTTTCTTCTTTTTTTCCTTCTTTTTCTTCTTGTTCTTCTTCTTATCTGTCTCTTTTTTTTCTCTGATCTATTTTGTCAATCTCGATTTTTATCCATCTCTGTATTTTCTTCTCATGCGTCTCCAGTTTTCATTACCACACGAATACATTCATTTCACCTCAATCTACTGGCATTCATTCTTGCAATCGTAATTTTACAATCTCTTTTTCTAAATGCATGATAATTCTTCTGATAGGTACAGTACTGCCAACCGATACTTATATCCTACATTTTGATAAAGGGTTGCTGAACGCGTTCTCTCAAACCAATTCAGATGCAGTATGATTTGGTCTAAAAAATTATGTTCGAATTTGTTTGTACCAAAAATTGCACCCTATCGGGCACTTTGAAACACATTGGGTGACTTCAAGTACGGTGTTGAACGCGGGTGTTGGTGTTGCAGCAGAACCAACACCAGCCTCAACACCAAACTTGAAGTCTGTCGGTGTTTGGGGTAGACCTCGCAAGATTCTGACGTATTTCCGGTCGTTTCTGTATCACTTCTGTAAACTGACCAACGGTGTTTGACCTGGGTTTACGGACCGTTTTGCTCTATCAACACCAACACCAACACCGAACACCGTACTTGAAGTCACCCATTGAGAACCGAAAATTGGATTACAGACTGCTATAGGATTGAAAAATGGGTCATGAATTTAAATCGATTGGCATCTCTGTATAGGCCTACCTGATCATAAATTCGGCTATTTCTTCCATATTTGGACTTTTGTCACTCATACTCTTTGTTCAATACTGTTTTTGTACTCTCGTTGTAACTTATTGGTTGGCAAGTCGATCAATGGATGAAATATAAATTCTGTTTATCTTCTGTCTATCTGTATCGGTCTACTATTACTTGGGCATTCTTTGATATCATGTGCATATTTCTTAACACTGAACATTTGGTCATGTGGCCTCTATGCCATTTCCACGTCATATGCCATTGTCGGTTTCTACACGTCTTCATTTTTACAAACATATCGATGCACAGAAAAATCGTTTAAATATTTCCAATATTGTCATTATTGTCTTCCTTGTACTTCAATGTGAATTGTGTATTCACTGACGAAATATTCTTGTATGTTCTCATTCAAGTAATTAATTCTCAGTCTTCTTGGTGAATACTGCACATAATAACTCGTGAATATGTTTGCGAAAATTGCATTTGTATTTTCTGTTAGTTTCACTGTTTTATGGATCAATTTCCAGACTCTGCTTGTTTATGAAGTCTGCCAATATAATACGTGTGCATTAAATCTACATTTTGATATTTTGTCTTAACGTTTTTAATTGGAATCGACAGACTGTTCAATGTCAAAATTTGTGCCGCATATTTTGTTATATATCACGAGTTGTTTTGTTTTCTTTTAATTTCTAGAATTTCCTTTTTTTTATTATTTTGGTAAAATTTCTCCCATTGGCATTTATTGGGGAACGTTCTGTGACCTACTTCATCTTCATTCCGTTTTGTTTCATGATGTCAAAGTTCGCATTCTTATAGCTTTTCTCAAATTGATATTATTTCACTAAACTGTCTCCTGCCCAGGATTTTTAAGGGCAAATATCTGTGACCTATTAAATGTTGCGGTTTTCTTCTTGATGCTGTTCATCAATTACACTAACTCAAAGAAAGTTAGAGATCCCTTCTTCACTTCACAATGGGCTAACTTTCCAGGATGTTCAAATGAGTAAGAGACATTATACTCATGTGTTACAATTTGTTTGATAACATGCAACTAAGTTTCATTTGGGCTATTTTCGGGAAAATAATGCCTCGTATAGAGAATGGATATTTAATAGTGCTTCCTAACTTATTTTATGTAGGGGCCTAGTGTTTTTGTATATGGATTTGAAGTCAGAAATATCTTAACCCCATTGACGTCTAGCAGTAAGGCCCTACATAGATAATAGTCGATCGAAACATTAAATTGGTATGATATAGCCTAGAATATGACATGATAGGAGAAATTTTGTTTGCAAATGAATGCAAAGGAATGCAAACCGAAGAGTTTTCCATTTCAACCGGAATCTGCCTAACATCATCATCATCAGTAGACATTTTGTGACTTTCATCCTCTTGCACTATCCATTCTTCTTTCACGTCAAACATATCGCACTATATTCGTCTTGTGTCAGTTACAGAATACATGTTCAAATTCTAAAGCCATATCACGTGTTTGTTTGGTGGGTAAATATAGCACACGCCAAACAAAAGTCATTCAAACACAAGCGATTGCCTCGTTTTGAAAGGCAACATGTCCTCGTCCATATTGATTTTTAAGGATAAAACCTGCCAGATGACTAAGTGCATGTGATAGCCTATATGTTCCCAATGACATGGACAATGCCAGGTAAAATGGCGCTTAAAATACTTTTACATCACTCAAATACGAATACGGTAGCCCTGACCTTTCTCTAGGTGCATAAAACACATTTCATTTTTGAAGCATTTCACTCATCAGTCTATTCATTAAAATGTTAGGCTATACCATTAACCATATACATGTACATCACAACGTCCGATCCTATGAGTACATCTCTTATCACCGTCACATGAATTATGTAATGTCTGAAATTGAAAGTCATCTCATCCTGTTTTCATTTTTATATCCGATATTTCAATTGATCATTTATGATATCATTGCTCCAATGAATGAAATGAAATACAATTCCTGAGATATACATAATCTACAGCATTGCTCATTGTACAGTACAAAATATTTTATCATGATGATATTGAAGCGGTTTTGGCATAATTGTCCAATCTGGGGTGCCCACCTCCAAAAGCATAAACATTTGAAAATGATTTAACATGACATGGCTCCGTTTAATTATGAGGTTTAAACATTGTGATATGATGGCTAGTTATTGGTGAACAGACTAAAGAAGTTTTTTTTCTTTTTATTAAATTACATTTTACTTTCTTTTCTTTAAGCGCGTAAATTTTCTGTCGAATTTGTGCACCCCAATTCTACGGTTTGTGATCAGTTAGATGATCTTGCATTCCCTTTTCGTTGTTCGTCAAATTTGTCGTTTGAGTTTACTTTCATTCAATTGATAAATAATTTCTTGATTAATGGCTTCTTTTTTATCCTTTTAATATCGATTTCTTGACAGGCTTCACTTCTAAACTATTCAATTTCTCTGTTAAAGCCAATTACCCTCAGCTGAAAAAAATCAGTATATTTATGCTCTTTCCTTTCAATCCAATGTAATTTTAATGTCACTGGTTCAAAGTGGCACTTGAACACTATCGACAAACAAAGATATTTGAGGCCAAGCTATTTCATGAGAATGATAGCTTGTTTTGCCCCAAGGCTATGTATACACTGAAAATGTAGCTTAAGAACGGTTGCGCTTTTTTCAATTAAATCCAAAATAACATTTATTTTTTTCCTTCAAATAAGTCAGTGATAGTGTAGCGATTTACAACTGTAATCAAATTATAGGATAATTAGAACATAAATCATTAAGGTACGTAAACAAATTGAAGGAAAAGTGCGCATATCCAGAAGCAGAACTTGTGTCGTATACAGGACTCAGCACTGAGATGATTTGAATATCACTTGCAAAATTAGCACTTCAAGTCAAGTCCATCTATACGAGCGCTTTTGGTGCTGAAACAACACAATGTCTTACAGTGTATTAAAATCATCATGGGTGCATGTTTAAACGCTTCCAAAGCTCTTTGCTCAATGAAATCTAAAATCCACTTCTCTCTTAAGGTAATCATGGTGAAGTGCAGCTACAAACGGTGCAGTAAGATCCGGGACCTGCGGGAGGCCAGAAAGACCTACAAGACTTGCCACAACTGCTACACCTACTACTGCTCAAGAGATTGCAGGAAGTCGCACTGGAGTCGTCACAAGAAGAAGTGCCTCTACGGTCGCGTCAACAGCCTCTGCAAACACGTCATCTACCACAGTCGCTACAATGAGAGTCTACAGGAAGGGTTGTCCAGGATCGCTCGGAACGGGTACCGGGCCCACGGGAGGGGCTCCGTGTTGCTGGCTTTCTCGAATGTGGAAGAGGCTTATAGGTGAGTGGTGTCTTTCGAGTAGCTGTTGTGGCGTGTGTCTGTAATCCGAATGTTTTATGCAGCAAGGTAGCATCGTCTCAGAGGTTTAATGTAAGGAAACGTCTTAAATGATGACGATATATATTTCATGCCTCTGAAAATGCAATTCTCTCTCTCAGTGCTGGGCTTATCTGGATATATCGCCCCCTCTAGTTACAGAGATGTAAAAATTCCGGAAGATAGAAATTCAGATGTGAATCACCAAGCAGCAGAACCAAATGTTTTCTTATGAGGGAAAGCATGATCATAATAACCATACACTTTATCTCATGAGAAAATATTTGGTTTAGCTCTTTAGTGATTCACATTTGGATTTCTATCTTTCTCAATATTTTTTGTATGAAAATACATATTCCAGAAGGTTGGACTCTCTGCAGTCGTAGGGGAGTTGGTGTACCATCCGGGAATGGCCCTGCAATTATGAGCATGAAATTGACTTAAATACAACTGCTCCAAGTGCAGGCTTCACAAAGTCATATGCTGTATGTGCCGGGGTATTATTAAAACCATCGTCAGTGTTTTCATGGAGAGTCGGTTACCGTAGCAACAGTCGAACACAGTGCTTTTAATCTAATCAAAAACATTTTTTTATCAGATTATTATTGTCGATGGCTAATTTTTTCGGTTACCAAATGTTATTGATTAAACATGTTTGTTTTTTCGACCCTTGTGTTCCTGTCTAAGCTATATTGGTAACGGTACCCCCTCTAAATATCCGTTCACATTATATTTGAGATCAGATAGATAGAGAGATAGTGAGAGAGCTTGGTGTGGCCGATTACGCTTAGCGTGCATGTTATAGAAGAGCGCAGAAAGAGAAACTGTAATATATTTTTTTCATATAAAAATTAAGGTTGAACACTATTGTTTCTTATTTCAAAATATTATTCTAACATAGATATCGTAATATGCATAAATCGTATTAAAGACCGCCTCAATCAAAATTAAATTGGAAATGAGAGGATAAAATATTACGAGAATTTTCTATGAAATAGAAGGACAAAACCCGTTGAAATGAGAACGCCACGGCTGTCGGCTATAAGTTTGCAACTTAAATAAATGTTTAGAAATTTGATGCCTATTTCAAACACTATTGGCGACGTTGACATTGCTTTGTTTACATGCCTTCAGATACATCACCCAAGGCCTTGACCATCTCAGCACAGCACCCTGTTACCTCTCTGCTCGTGAGGTGGAGGAATGCGGCGAAGGGCGATTCAACTCTCTCCAGCAAACATGCCACCACTATGACCCAGAGGTCAAGTTTGTCCTCAATGTGTCAATCATGGCCAGTCAGGACACGCCCACCAAGCCATTACCAAGACGACCCGATCTCGTCCTCCGCAATTGTGCGAAGGTTCGCCTCTTCGAGCCGCAGGGAGTCGGGCGCGAGGTCAGCGGCCTCGGTGACCGCGAGACGCTCATCCTCACCGCCCCACCCGGGGTGACTTCCGAGGGGGGACTGGACATGAAGGCTAGGCAGGTCTGCTTCGTGCATATCCAGCGGCAATTACGACAGCGCGGGGTTAGTCTTCGCCACCAGTTCCCAGTCGTTTATGAAAAACTCTGCCGATGGGTGGAACAGAATCAACACATATCCCCCGTGACAATCTACCCTCGTGATGGTAACTCAGGAAAGACTTTCATGTGTCTGATCGTGCCTGATACCGACCAGGATACCATAGAATGGGTGCAGAACGTCGAGATCCTTGAAACCATGAACGCGGACGATGTCGCCGTCGATTTGGACGCGGAGATGGAGAAAGTCGAGAGAGCTGTGAGTAACGTGACGCTTTTGCAGATGACTGTATGAGGAATGTAACTTCTGACTCTTTCAAAGGTCAAAGGTCAAAGTCCGCTTACTTTGTGACTAAGAACATTGGAATCCAAATTAAAATTTCGAGCTTGGAAATAACCTTTCAGAAATATTGGACACACAATATACCTCTGTATTCTGGTTTGTTTGTCAAAAATGGATCAACAATTATTCAACATAAAATACATGCTGCGAATAAATTTCGACTCATAAACGTGGTGAATCTTCGTACCAGTTTAGTTTAGCCATTTTAATGTGGATACCAGCAGTATATTATCCAACTTTTAGAGGACTGTGAGTAATTAATGTCGTGGAATATCGCCATGAACAAATTGCCAACTCTCTAATTGGAAGAAAGTTGAAGAGCAGGGAATGATGTCGCTGCACCGTTTGAAGCTTTGAACAAAACCAATCGTGTTTTTTACATGACTTTTACATTTTGTACATTTTTGCAGAAACTATATATATATTTGTTTTTAACCAAAAATGGTTCTGTGTTTTTCGCGTCTTTCACATATTTTAATTATAACAAAGACAAATCTGCACATCGTTGGATTGTATATAAACTTCATCGCAGTGAATATTGCCAAGGAACTTTACATCGTTTTAGTATTCATCTCTTTAACTGTGAGGAAATCACCGTATTTTAGGAAATATTTTACTTGTTTTAATGCCGTCATCATCAAGATATAACTGTCGTGTGGATCTTCATGCCTTCGTATTTTGATATCAATTGTGCCTCGGATGTTTATTTTGTGTGGAAAATACTGTGGATCATGTAGCCTGGAAGCTATATTCCTTTATAAAAACAAGTGGATGATGCAGTTATACCTTGTGATTCAGCAGAAATAGAAGATTTAACGAATGACAAGATTGGATTTTTGGATTCGCCGAACGAATTGCGACACGATTCATTGGGAAAGGTTTCCTTAGCCAGTGTTATCTAGAGCTGATTGCAGATGAAATGTGATGATTGTCCACGATCATTCAAAGGAACGCGAACTCTCATTTTGCGGTACGATTTTCGTAATTTTAATTATTTACATACAGGATTTTTTTTTATTTACGCTGCTACCAATTCAAAATTAGTGAAATGTTGCAATGAGGATTTGTCATTGGAACAACAAATCAGGATGACTGTTGTTGACACAATTTTATCATCAGAAGAGTAAAAAACATTTGGAGAACAATTTGCGTTTTTTTAACCTTCTTTGAGTCTACAAATAACTTTGAATCTTTCTTACAAACACACATGATCGGAAGTTTTCTCCCAATCGACATTTTGAATTCCGAAGCCTTACAGGTTTGAAAGGATAAATCATCATATGTCAAAACGAATTATTGTGGATCAATTTGCACGGTATTTAGAGAAAACTTTATTTTCCCACGCCATCTGAAAAGAGCGATCAACGAAAATATTCCAGTACAAGGTTAACAACAAAATGACGACAAAAATCGACACAGATTTCCCTCTTTATGTATTTCACACTCGCTACAGAACAGATTGAAGGAAACACATCGCGAACTGCAATACATTTAAATCGACCCCGAGTAAATCTTTGTGCGTGTGCATTCAGATTCGAATAAGTATTCTTATTCGCTTGAATGAATGGACTTTGGAGCTTTTTTTAAATGTCGCACAACACAGCATGTAGGTCTTTATCCCCATTATATTCCCATCTCTTTGTCTGCTAAACCTCCCGCTGACGAAATCTACGAGAGAAGAATTGGGGTGACCGATTGCCCCATGATAAGCTTCTTTTGAAAGGATGGCGATTTAGGATGAAATAATAAAATTTCCCGAGCGTGATGAACAATGGTATCTTCAAAATTGATGTTTACCCCCGCCTTCAAATCTGACGATGCTCTTTCCCATTCTTATATGATAGTGATGAATAGTAAAAAATTAAAATCGACACACTTTGCAATGAATTTATGACCGGATATCCACTCGGTTTTCAAGAGAAAATTCCCTTCATTGTATCGAACATGAAACGTCACCCGCTTGGCAGTGGAAGAGGGAATTCCACCGATTCTTTTAACGCCGCCGTGACACATCACTTGGATCAAAGGGATACCCCACACGACATTCAACGTGATGTCACAATTCATATTAAATAAGTGTTCTGAAGAACAGACGTATCAGACTGCTCGTTAACTGTTCAACTCGAATCGGCTTGCTCAGCTCATCTCTTCGTGATACGAGGTCATTGTAACTGATGCAGTCCGGCCGTTACCATGGCGACAGACCTCTTCATCTAGTGCAGTCTGCAGAATGAATGGAGATGAGATGATGATGGAGGGGATCGGAGGATGATGGTCATGAGCTGTACTCCGGGAGCATGGATGGTTGGTGACGTATGGATACACGGTAAGTTGTGAATAGTATTTTGTAATTTTATTCCAGTCATCATAATTATAATTGAATAATAATTCATGGAAAGACGTGCCCAAGTCCATTGGGAGAAGAGCTAGCGTACATAAGTTCACATGTCAGTGTCACGGTAACTCTCTTCATGTTACATCCATTTTCAGATGCATTGATAGAATTCCAAGCTACCGTATGAGTGAAAGAATATAAATTGAAAGAGAAATACAGCATGTAACAACAACATTTTACAATCAAGGAGACTGTAGTACAGGGAACGTTCTGGTTTTAAATTTCACCGAGGACATATGATAGAAGAACATTTCATTGACTTCACGAAACAGATAAGATCATGCCTCTTAGATTACTTGTATGAGAGTAAATCATTTTGCGGGCTCCGGGGGGGGGGGGGGGGGGGGGGGGGCACGATCCCGCGTTAAGGCTGGCCAAATTGTATTTAGAATGGGTTACAAATTTCATGAAAGGTGCTCTATTTTAGTCAGCTACTCGCGGGGGGGGGGATGAAATATTATTTTTTGTTTGTCAGTTCCTGGAGAGGGAGGGTGCAAAATTTCAAGTTGGTCAAGTCCCCTTGTTCCTTAAATTCTGGGTGCGCACATGCACATAGCATGTTATAGTGTGATTGTATGTTGTCTGAAGAATGGGAATATATTACTTTACATTATAGTTACCCTTTTGTCTCATCTTAAATTTACATTGAAGCCTTTTTTATCTTCACGAAGGTCAGGAAAACAAAACATGTTACGTGATGATGAAACATTGTGCATTGTTCTACTTGTGTGATACTAATAATAGGTCCATTTATGTGGCGCAATCATTATATGCATATACTATGCTGCGCTTGATACTACTTGTGGAAATAGCTTGAGCACAATTTGAATATTTGCTTGAATGTTTTGCTGGAGAACAAGTATGTGGGCGATTGCACTAACTCTTCCCAGTGATTGATCAAAGAATCCGTCGTAGAGAAATACTCGCAGCTTATTTTTTTTTGCTACGAAGAGTTTCGATTGTTGATCTTATAGAACACGCCGCAGTTGCGATGCATTTTCTATGATATAACATGGTTATTATTATACAACATATTTATATTTTATAAGCCGTTTCTATTGTGCTATTCTATTACAAATTATAAAATGGAGTACACTTTATTGACGTAAGCTATGGAAACAATAATTGTTGTCATTCAACTTTTGTTATTTTGTTATTCGGTTCTTTCGTTGTTTGTTACTCGGCTCTAAAACTCGGAAGCTTATCTGCTATTACCAAATTTATGAATGTTTCTTGCCAACGAACGTAGATAAATGCTAGTAACGATAAAAGTCAAATACGTAGAATCCAGTTTGCATAGATTATTTGTTGCTATGTCCGACAAATTTTCGTTCTTTCAACAACAAGTCTAGTGTGTAGAAAATATGCATTTTACCCGTCTATTAATAAATACTGAGCACAAGTTCAGTTGAGGACTCTGTGATTGAATAATGTAAAGTCCCTGTGTGTTGAGGGCAAGAGAATGTGCAGAGATACGTGCTATTAGAACACAGAGTCCCCAACTGGACTTACTGAGCACATGTGAATGACATGAACTCACAGTGTGTATTAATGAGTGAAAACAAACAAACGACAAAATTAAACAACGCATTGTTATTGTTGAAAATGTCAGTTGAATCTGAAGACAAACGGCAACATAAAAAACATTTTAAAAATGTTTTTTGAAGCCGCCATGATGGCACCACCAGAATCCATCTTGCCTACGTGCAATTTGTATAATGATATAAAGAGATAAAAACAGAGTATATTGGAGTGTTTAATTAACACCTTCATCGTTTATTAACTGATATGTAACAGAACATTTAGATTCAGTATCAACCTGCATGGTGGGGGTTGTTTATCTATTTAGGTTTGACCTTTAACCCCAATACCTCACCATCACGAAGTTGCTACTCCTATTAATATTATTATATCAAAGACTAGGGTGTTGTGTTGATTTAAAACCGACTCCGCAAATGCAACACTAGAAGATTCATAATATCGTATCGGTGATAAATTAGATTGATTATAATCTAACATCAAAATGGTATATGGGGTTCTGCGTTATTAACTTGCACAATTGGAATAGGTTTCAAACAACACTGGTGTTGTTCTAACTTTCCTTGAGTTACACATTCCGAAAGCGGATTTGTTGTTAAATTCAATAAAATAGTTTTTTTCTCGATTCAATACTTTACAGTATTCAATAAACCTTGGAGCGAAGGAGAGTATCAAAATTCATTCTCATGAAGCGGCTTTATTGTAGCCGTGAGAGCCCATTTCATCGGTATTGGATGTGCATTTGTATTTAAACTTTTGCCACAGACATTTTTCGAGAATTGCACTTTACGAATTCCCGTTTATGCCTACTGTACCTACAATTGAATCAACGAGTAATAATATAATCATTTATGATTCCATGGAATGCAAGCTACTATAGTCATGTCCCAAATTGTTATTCAAAATGTTTAACTTGAATCATAAAATAAACTCTTCGTAATATCAGATATCATTATTACAAAGTCCATCATGATGGGGAGAATTTATTCATCATGATGTTTGATTCGTATACATTCAAATAAAGTTTAATGTCGTTAAGTGCGCGTAATATGATTTGAAACGTGCTGTGACGAGATTTTTCTGGAATTCCAAAAAGACGGTAAACAATATTCGTTTCATATTTGCTTACTTGGTAATGATTAACTATATAAAAATCCGATAACCTTCCTATACATGCAAGACGCGTACCCAAGCTAACTTCTCAAGTACTTTGTAAATACTTAAAACGCTCACTCATCAATTTGTATTGCCAAAAGTTATGAACTAATAAAGGCTGTTGAAGAATATTGCATACAAATGAAGAGTCAGTGATGACCTGCTTTGCTATTAAAAACAAATCTTCCTTATTTCTTATTCCATTTTATATATCCAGTTGGAAATTGTAAATACTTTGTAGATTTATGCGAGGAGTACAGGTAGACAAATCAAAGTTATGACCTACATGACCTAAGTAAATAAAAAGGGAAGAAAAATCTTGGCGTTTCTATGAAAAACGGAACAAGAATACATCATAAAAGTATATGTTTCTATAATTTTTTTAGTGTTGGAATATATCATAAAATTTAAAATTGAAATACATGTATACATGTTAAATAGTTGTCTTAGTTATGACTTTCATAATTTTGGTACAGATAAAAGTATTTGATTTTTGCCATCTTCATGCATCATACAGCTCTTTGGAAAAAGGCTTGCCTGGTTTTTCAGGATCATTCCCAAATATCGAAAAAGTCATTACTCTAAAATTCAATTCTATGCATGAACCATTTTATCAGTCTTACAAGAACATGAATAACTGGGACACAAAACGATTAAAATATGTTACTTCTTGAAATATCAAAATCACCAACTTATTTGTATGATAAAGTCTAACTTTTAAGGTGATCACCGTCCCGCACGTATTATAAGATATTGACCCATAATTCCACCAACAAAGACTCTCAATCTCGATTAAAACGTGGAATAATTCAGGAAAGTGCAATTTCTGTCAAATTTCACCTCGAAGATTGTATCAGTCCGAAATCAGCGCCTTCACAAAACAGAGCTGTATTTGACAGCTGCCGATATGTTTAGATTAGGCAGTATTTTGCTCGGTAATATTTGTCCCGAGGGTAATATTTCGTTGTGCAGTGGCAAAATATGATTATGATTTCATTTCTCAGCCGCAGGGGTGTTGAGCCAAAAGTTTCTGGTGGAGAAGTGTACGCTGTGAACCCTAAGTATGGGTCCATGTATTTACTATAATAGGGAAGTTCTCATGTTGAACAAAGAACTAAAATCATTTTAGAACCCTGTTGCAACAATGAAGATTTTTTTCAGTCTCTAAATGACAAATGGTTTCAACCTACATCTTCGGGAGTGTGTAGGTTTAGGGTTATTCTTGTATGCACGTATGCATGGGGATAAGAGTATTTGGTTCACAGTAACGGCTAATCAAAATCTTAGAACGCTTACAATGTTTGGATCGGATCAAACAAGATTATTACGCACACACATCAATACAGAGTGGGCATATTTGGTAATAGGCGATCGTTTGTTTGGGGTTGCAGGATTGCGAGCTTTAAGACGCTAAGCCTGTCAGAAAATACCTTCTTAGATCACTACTTCTAAACTCTATAGATTCCTTCCGCATTCTTTTAGCATGTTCTTATACATTTAGTGTCTTATTTAAAAAAAGGAAATACATGTAGATGATGTACATGTAGCCTACTCATAACTTACATGATGTAACAGAAGAGTTTCTTCATTGACAGTAATGGATATGTAACTGAATGAAAATAACATATTAATACATGTACTGTTTTTTTTTAGCGAGATGTATCTCTTGCAGCATGGGGGAAATTGTCATGTTTTGTCCCGATTCCTTACTATTTCCCTTAAACTTGTCTTTTGCCATTCAATGACTTTCTCAATTGTAAGATTTTCCCGGAAGATTTCACTTTACCATCAATCATCTTCATTACCAATATTTGCGACAATTAGCAGTCTACTTCTTTTAATGTACCTTTCCTTTGAGCCTTTTTCTTCTGCACATAGACAGCAAATTGAGAATGTACATGTAGGAAGGTCTAGATGTGCAGATGCTCTTTCCGTGCACTGTTCTTCCTCTTTCAAATATCCTAATATACACTCCTCATAAACTCTAACACGATCGTCATTCATCGTTATCAACATCATCACCGACATTTTCCTCTTTCACCTCCTCCTGCTTATCGACTCATCGCCTGTTTATCATCATCAGCATCCCTGTTACCACCACAATCTCAACCTTCCTGCAGCATCATCATCATCCTCATCATCATCATCATCATCATCATCATTATCATCATCATCATCATCACCACCACCATAACAATTCTCATCGTCATTGTTTCTATCACTAAACAACCACCTCCATCACTACCTCCACCACTACCTCCACCACCACCTCCACCAATATTCCACCATCATCACCATCACCATCACCACCATCACCATCATCATCACCACCACCATCACCACCACCACCACCACCACCACCACCATCATCATCATCATCATCATCATCATCATCCTCATTATCATCACCATCATCACCATCATCATCATCATCATCATCATCATCATCATCTTCATCATCGTTTGCGTTTTCTTCTTCTGATTTCCCTCTTTTCCATCTCCCCGTCCTACTTCATCCTTTTCTCCCCCCCCCCTTCTCCCCTTTGTCATCATCGCTGTTGTTTTCGTTGCCGTTGTCGTTGTCTGTGTTATCATCACCGTCGCCATTACAAACATCATTGTCATCGTTCCTCCTCCCCATCAATCGGAGCGATTCTATTGCATTTATCTTCATGTATTATTTAAGTACTTGGATGGAATTCATTGATAGTCAGGTAAACTGGAGAAACATATTTCTGAGAAATTTGAAATTTATAAAAGAGAACAAACTAAAACAATTTAACTTAAAAATACTTGATAATCTAATTCCTACACAAAAGAAAATGTTCGTTTGGCAATTAAGCACTACTAGTTTATGTCGTGTTTGTGGTGTCCAAGAAGATTTAGTCCATGCTTTCTTGCATTGTAAATTGAATTCAACTTTCTTAGAAAACTTAGTGAATATGATTAAAAATGTTTATAAAGTAGACTTGTGCTTAGACATAAATATTCTGTTAAAG
>BQKZ01006007.1:0-27159 GCA_036244855.1 Temnopleurus reevesii | reverse complement strand
CCTTCCCATTGTTTACGATATAATTGCCATGTCATTTTGTTCCCAGCACTTGAAAATGTATTTTTCATCAATTCATATTGAGGCCGCAGTTTGGCTGATGCAATGTGCAATTAGTACTCAAACGCCATGTTTGATTTGTCTTAATAAAGATTTTGTGTTAGTTTCAAAGTATGAATCTAGCCATTTCTTCTGCAGGTAGTATTGATAGCCCTAAAACCAACCACGACGATGTTATTTTACCAATAGATTTATTTACTTGTGTAGAATACACCAAATCTGTATTATTAAATCGCTCTAAAATAACTACATGAGTAGTCAGCTATAGGAACCAACAATATGATATTGTTTAGTTGAGTCTGACTGAATGTCACTATGTTATTTTTATGTCTCGTCTGCGGTTTACCGTAGCCTGACTCATATTTGTGATTTTTTGGCTCTGTGTGGAGGAATTAGAAATATCTTGAGCATCATTATTGTTTTATATTCTTTTCCGGCATTATATTCATCTGCCACATTTCATGAGCTTCAAGTTTACTGATTAAATATAATATGTTTCTGTTGTTGCTGTTGCATTTTGCTCGTATTATCATTCTCTATATTGCTTTCACCATAATATAAAGCACATACAATGCAAATGAATTAAAAACACTGTCTATGATTATCTATCAGCGGGCATGAATGTAATTTGTATGATTATATAATTCAGCCCGAGTCCTTTATGATACAAAATTAAAAAACCATAAAATACCAAACAGTTAATATTTTATCCACATTGCGCAAACTGATATTATTCTGATCTACATTTGGGCGTTGTCTGGCATATCTATGCCCTTCATGTGTCCTTCAGAATGAAACAAACTAGCTTTTCTACATAAGTATTTTTTTTCTTCATCTGAACAATGAAACCTCTCAACCGAACGAATGCGCTGTCAAACTGCACTATCGTATCCCCTCTATTATTTCTTTTGTTTGATATGGAAGAAGTCGTATGGGTGTGTGTATGACGTGAGTTGACCTGTTGCTGCGTGTATCTGTTTTGCTTTGAAAATAATAAAAAGTTCTTGGTCAATTTTTAATCGCGCAAGCACGGATGTCCGAATAAACTTCATATTTTGCCCCTCCTCCCTCCCTTCCAAACGAGGAGCTGGCAAGAACACAGAAGGGGTATCTCCTCGCACTTTCGCTTATTCTTTACTTAAATTTATATGCACCCCTATCTTCTGACCCAGAAGCCGGGGTCCCCATACCCCCCCCCCCCCCCCCCCCCCCCCCCCCCCCCCCCCCCACCCCATGCGATGCGCGCTTAACTTCAGATTTTCGTCATTACAATTAGCGTTCGTATATCAATCAAATTCGTCTGTAGTGTATATGTTAAGTATGCATCCCCCACAAAATGTAGTAATAAAACCAATTTAGAAAATATCTGTGATACGATCCAAGAAATCGCAAAAATAAATTATGAATTATAAATGATAGGCTAAATCCAAACAAATTGTTGTTTACTTTGTCTGATATGCTGGTGACGCATCAGTCCAAACAATAATAGGGGGCTAATATCTGGTACAAAGATCACTTCGATCACTCCAAGCCAATCACTCTACCGACTGAGTTGTGTATTGCACAATGGACATTCTGACACCAGCAATTTCGTTAGCCTTAGAATAGATTTGACTTATTTTTTTAAACGAAATTCTTCACCGCCATTCAATGGAGACTGAGACCGCGATATAGGAATGCATAATTTGGTCAAAAGTGGAGATCTCTGCTCAGATGACAAAGCTTTTGAACTGGAATGAGGCGATCTCCCATGTCAGGGGATCGAACCTTACAGCTATCTCGTTTTTATTGTCTTTTTTGCAAATAGAGTATTGCACACTTAAAGCCCATGTATAGTTTTGGTAAAGATTAGATAAATGTGAATTTTGGGGATATATACCATGACATATAATTTCTATACACATTTCAAGATCATAGCATATTCTTCTACGAGCGAATTCTTTTGAAAATTTGAATTTGACCGTTAAATCGTATTTATGCGCCCTCTATTGGTTATAACAATATTTTGCTTCTTATCGGGCATATAGAAAATTATTTCCAAAATTTTGTTAAAGCATGCTAAAAAGGAATAGTTAAGAATAAATTCTGAAATGTTTATCCAATTCTGTTCATGAGAAGCTGTCCTTTATCAAGAAAGAAAATATTGAATTCGCGTCGGGGGCTACGACGCTAAAATATTTTCCACACTTTAGGTTATAACTTTCCCAAAACTTGTTAATTTTTCGTACAATCTTTTGTACAACATGTTCATGATATCATGTTTCTTTTTAAGTAGGTTTGAAGACAAAATTTGGCGATAAAAATATTCGCTTTTACCAAAACTATACTTGGGCTTTAAGTAGGTTTGAAGACAAAATTTGGCGATAAAAATATTCGCTTTTACCAAAACTATACTTGGGCTTTAAGAGTGTGTAAAAATGTTAATATATACACACCCTATGTGGCATGCCCTCTCCCCTATTTTTCAAAGTGCTACGCGGTCTCTGTAAACTTGCATTTCATGAATGCTTTCTCGAATGATAGATTTCTGCATTTCGATTGATCGATGTGATCATATATTATTGCTTTGTCATTGCAAGTTGTAGAGCCCAACAGACTGTATACATTGAATGGAATTACAATAGTTAAATCATTAACAATTAGGTCATACAGATTGGTTTCATCGTCGTAATTAGCATTTATTTCGATTAAAAATAGGCTGAATAACACGGGGAAAGTGACATCAGGAAATAATAGCTACTGCTCCAATATATTGAGATCCTTATATGGCAATACTGATGTCATATTATTTGGGAACAGGATATGGGCTCCCACAATGATAGAGCTACATCGAAACAGTGATCATGCATGTCATTATCCACATTTTCATGACTTTAGATCTATTTTCACACTTTCATAATAAATTCCTTGTGAATATAGGAAATAGATCAATAAACAGTTTATATTTGGAAAAATATTAAATTGGTGTCCATCTGTTTTATTTTTTTCTTCAGAATATTAGTAATTCATACATTATCTATAAATGAACATCAACACGAACTGACTGTATATTACAGAAGAGAGAGAGAGAGAGAGAGAGAGAGAGAGAGGCAGAGAGAGGGAAAGAGAGAGATAGAAAGAGAAGGGGAGAGTGGGAGTGGGGGCGAGGGTGAAAGGGGGGGGGGGGGTAAGAAGTATGATATGCAGTATAGGGAGAACGATTATAATTGAGCGAGAAGAAAGTTTATATGATGTCGTGAGAGAAAGTCGAGACGAGAATTTAATGAAATACCATCTATCAACAATCTACACCTATCTTCCAGGGTGTTCAATACTCATCTTTCTCACATGTCAACAAACCAACCTCAGTAGTAGCATTGTATAGCCAGTAAAAACCGGTTACCCAAGACAGACGAGCGATTTCTCCACCCACTCTCTCTATTTTTCTCGAACGAATTATCTGACCCCGAACTACGTTCCTCGTTCCGCGGTCGCCGATTCGACGATCGTACCATGACGTCATTCATTCATCGTCCCGAATGAAAAAGCCGGTATGTTTATAAAGGATGCGGGCACGTAAGCCGAGTCATAAACACAGCTAGGAAAAGAGGAGAGTTGTTCAGACATTCGGAAGAAAATACAGATGAAGAATTGTCTGATTTTAGTTTGAGATTATGATCACATTGGGTCAACGATTTGGAGGGAATTTCAGCAAAGTCACCAGAATATTGTTTTTCGAGCAGAAAGTCTTTGCCTCGCATACATCAGCAGGGAGCGGTGGCTTAGAGGTTCCGTTAGTAGGTGATCATACCCGAGAGGATCAGGGATTCGAATCTCAACACAGAATGGCCGAAGCAACCAAAGGACCGGTGGCGGTTGACGTTATACACAGCAGCGAGGGCCTAGATACTGAATCGTAAGTACATGTACTGAAAATATATTTTCCCTTCTTTTTTATTTATCATGAAAGTTTATTTAAAAATGTCATAGTGTTTCTCTCTTAATTGATACTCATGGTTTTTTTAATGTTCCTGTTTTGAAAATGAATATATGACATGAAAGTGTGATATTTATAAGAATGATTAATCAATATCAATAGTATCGAAATTGTTCTTTTTGAATGTGTACTTTATTTCAAAAGTTTGAATCTATACTTTGTATTATCGTGAGCAAAAAAAATTACCTGACGGGGCTTAAATGTGACGATTTTTTATTTGAATTAGTTCATGTCAGAATATTATTAAACCCTATTATAATAGGAATACGATAGTAGGAAAACAAATGTAAGAATTATATTTTACTTCAATAGATGGACATGTATGTAAATCCCTCTAAATGTTATCAATATATATATATCAAAATAGTGTTCTGCTCGGAGAAATAACATGTATATAAATCAAATATGAAAGAAAACTCCGTGAGACGATGTATAGTACGATATTTCAGCCATAGGCCTTTGTCAAGTAATGACAAATTTATTATGCATCTTGTTCAAAAAATATATATATATCAAAATGATATATATCAAAATGAAATGAAATGAGTAAAGTGTAGAACGCAAGTGAAGACATAGTCCTATATATATGTGAAAGGCAAAACTATATAGCTCCTAAATTCCTTTCGAGATATTGCTTGTATTTCTGAAATTCATGCTTCCGTATATTTTGCACAATTCATTTTCATAGCTATTTAGAATATGATTTGCTGTCGATTAATATAATGATTTATAGCCATTATCTTGATATAATATTCTGCAAATTCCTGCGATGTGTGATTCATTCACTTACTGCAAATATCAAATTCCAATGTGTAAAATCAGCTGTGAAATAGCACCATCTATCGTACGACGAGCCCCGACACCGCCCACGGAATTAGCCAATAAGATGACTTCCTAGTATTTCTCATTTGCATATCAAACATGTGTCACTGGTTGTGAAGAAAGGATAGAGAGGGAAGAAAAGGGCATAACAATGAAAATTCAGTGAAAAGGAACGTATTTTGTAGACCGTCATAGGTGATTTGACTCGCCACGTTTACAGCGATAAAATACAATCAGCGGCCTCAATGTTTATACCGGCTTATGCAAATGACGGAGACAAGGCCCACTTCGAACGGCCAATCAGGAGCCGAGTTTGCGGTCACACCTTCCAATTCATTTCGTCAGACTTTCGTGCCAATTATTTACACATTGAAACATTACTTTATAAATGAAACGAGAAATAATCTTTAGTAAAAGATGGTTCATATTGTGTGTTTAATGTCATATGAATACATCTAGTTCTAATAAATCTCTTGATAAGTTTAATTTCTTGGAGAAACTTTGGAGGAAATTTCGGGCATTGAGTGGAAAAATCCATAACGTTCTCCAGTCAGGGCCAGCTGATGCGTGACGTCACCGCTCCGACGAGAGCTTGCGGATTTGCACGTACGCTCATACGGGAAAACCAGAGAAAACTCCCATTGACTTTGTACATGCGAGGTGTATGAGCGCGCGTTTTTTTCCTCACTCAGCTACATGGCGTCGAAGACAGCTCGTAGGTAGTCCAGTTCTCCGCTCTGAAACCCGAAACAAAACTTCCACAAAATGACATCTTTATGTCGGCAATTACTTCGGTAAGAATTATACTGTTGGTTTTTTTCATAGTTTCATTATAATTGTATTTTTAGTAAGATTGATTGAAAAATTAGGGGTGAAATTCGTTATTTTATTTCAGATTGCGAGTGCTCGCGGCGATCCGTCTGACGTCGATGATTTTCCGTAGCCGGTATTCCATAGCGTGACTTTCTAATGTCCTTCATGCATGGCATTTGCGAGTGCGGGAACATTGAACATTGTGATAAATTAAATGAAATAATTGTTTTATTTCACTATCAACTTCACTTTTGTTTTGTTTTGTTGATATTTAANACACACCTTATTTCTTAGCAAATATAAAACATTAAAATATATCATTCAATCACTAAATCTGGTATCACTCGAAGGAGAATATTCTGAAGATTATGAAGATATAAATATTGAACAGAAAAAAGCACAACAATCGTCTACGAGGAACAGTTTCTGACAACATCTTTCAAACTGTAGTAGTTTTTGGAACACATTTAAAGGCACGCACTGCTCTTTTGCCGATCAAATAAACGATAATCATGAACTTTTGTTGCTATATTTTCTACTTCCTAATGTCATAAAAATTCTAGAGATTAATATGAATTAGTATAAAACCATTGGTATTAAAGAAAACTAACGATTTTGTGCCCAAGTCTTGACTGCACTAGCAAAAATTTACGTTCGCACAGGCTTCCATAGTCCCATGCATAGACAAGCCACAGACTTTTTCTAGCGCGTATTTGCCATAGATAAAAATGCGCATTTTGAATGCGTGCCTTTTTATTACGCGTGCTTTTATATGAGCGGACCATAAGTTTGAAATTAAAATTCCAGATTGAAAATTAAATGTTAAATATTTCTTGATTAGGGTCGAAAGTTAGATGACATCGAACTATATGGCATCAAATTATATGGCTGATAAGCCCCTTGTGAAAAAAAAAGGATTGATAATTGCTACACTAACATTTTTTTTTTGTCACTAGTGTTGGAAATTTAACAAATAAAAAATGATAGATTTTTGACAAATGCTCTTCTATTCAGATAAAGAGCTCTGCTGAGAAATGGTAGAAATGTTTTGAAAAGTATGTTGTCAGCAATTTGTTATCATGAATTTTGAAATATGCTTTTTCATGTCAGAAATATTGATCTTGATTTACTTGCGTATATCGGAATCTTTAGTGCTCAAGTACTGTAGTCATGCAAGTTTCTCAACATGATCTATGTACATGTATCATCCTTAATGGTAATATTATCTTATCAATGTGTGTGCTTGTCAAGGTGAATGTACTTTGCCCTTTATTAATGATGTTAATAGTTAAGTGTGGCAATTTTCACTGAGACTCAGACTGCTGCCATTGGCTGTTGGAGGACCATCTAAAATTAGGGGGTGTTGTTCGAAAGTTGCAATTGATAGAAACGCTCCAATGATGATCATTGTTCCATGCGTGTCTTGTCAACAGTGCAGACAATGAGCAAATGAAAATGCGTGTTTCAATTTGCTGCTGATTTTTGCAATTGATTTGCGATCAATTTCAATTTTCAAGCAACACCCTAGAAGCCTGCTAATGCTTCTAAGATGGATTGGTATTTGGTGAAACAGGGCCCCCCTATTTGTTCACAACAAAATGCTACAATTATATTAATTAAATTCTTCCTGTTGATAGAGTCATTTTCATACAGTAGCCAACCTTATCTCACCGGAACATGAAAAACATTCCAATATGAAAACACATGGCCTGGCAGTAATATGGAATTGGAGCGGCACAACATATTACACATAAAACAAATGTGTCTTTTTGTTAGTACTTGTTACATCCATTTTCGGAAAATTAAAACTCGTTTAATATGCGAGCCCTGGTTGTAGTCTGTATGGTCTTTTATTGCAACAGATCTTGTCACACAATACACTGATAGCAATAAGATGTCTTAAAAAATGATTTAAAAATTGTTTGAAATACTCTCATCTTGGAGAAGTTACAGTGCATTTATCAGTTTTCTTATGTTTGAAACTATAACTCTATTACTAGTCCAATTTACATACAATGTACATAATTATTCAAGATTACTCAATGAAATTTGTCTTATTGATGTCCTTACTGTATTGCCTTGTTATGTTGGTCCAAAGTAAAGGTCATTTAGGTTATGTACAGATTGTTTTATTTGCATTTAGATTGTTGTTTAAGAAGTCTTGGTGCCCTCTTACCCTTTTGTATATCAAAGAAAAACAGACTGTTAAACTTGCATTTAAAATGTGTGGGTGCTAATACTAAGGTACTTTTATCAGCAATCAAATGTTCATAAAATTGTACGATTATTTTTATGATGTGAATTTACTGGTACGTTTATTTTCATGCTGTATGAATATTTTTTGTTTTATTTAAAGTGAATGCAAAGCCAAACAGGCAGGAATCCCTTCTTTTGAAAGGGGGGAGGGGAGAGAATGAATACAGTCCATGGGTTATGTTGATATTTGCTCAAACGGCGTAGAATGAAATACTAATTCAATACTAATCTTGCCAACAGAATTGGCACACTCCAAATTTGGAATTGAATTGAACTGAATATGTTCTATTACTTTTACAACTTACAATCAAAGCTGAAGGCTGCATAATCTTTTCTGTTTTGTGTTTAATTTCCATTCTATGCACTAGTTGCACCTTGAGCATTAAAAAAAAAGGATTTGTCGCCATAAAATTAAATTATACATGTTCAAAACTACAGTACACTGTACATTAGAGACCACCTGCATAGAAAGATTCTTGGCTCCCTTAAACGCAATTTACCTCTCCAGAGAAACCAGATGCTGTTTATAAAGACCCCATTATCTGTTTCCCTTGGATGGTCTTTGTAGACAGGTTTGACTATAATATTATATTAACTTGTAGCGCCGTGTGCCTGCCTTCTTTATTATGGATGTTACCGATTCCTAATGTATGCATGATACAATGATTCGCTTTTTGTTTCCAAAGGTTGCCCGAGTGTCAAAATGTATGGTGATATGAAATTACTAGTTCAGAGCTAGATTAGGGGAAATAATCAACGACTTCCTTTCTGCCCCTGCCAAGCCTCTAACAGTTCATTCAATGTGACACTTTCGGGGCTGCGTTCAAGAATAAGTTCTCATTTCTTTCATTGTTCCACTTGATATAATGTTACTCTAAATGCTTGTAATGGGAAACTAAGGTCAATTTGTAACTTTAGTGCTTTATTGATGTAAGATTTAATGCATGATTTTATTCTCTTGTCAACTACCTACATATAATGTGACAGATGTCATAAAACGTTTTCGATAATTTGTATCTTTCTTAATTGCTTTACATGTAAGTGCTAGAGCACCTTAAATGTTTTTCTGTAACCTGTATCATTTCTAATTCCGAATTAAATGTATTAGAATTTTATGTACATGTATGAAAGTACATAAAAAAGTCATTTATTTGGAACTTACACAAGTTTATGTACATGTACGTTATTTGTTGATCAAAGGTTGTATTTTATCTCTTCAAAATAGGAAATCCCTTTTTCTGGGAGCGGAGAGCGATAAAAATGACCTCATATCCTATCCTGCCCACTGAAAGTACATTGTTACATATCTGTACGACAACAATGCAATATTACCCATATACATGTACTCTGGCCTGCATAGATTGTGTAGGCCTTTGTAAAACTGAGATTGAAGCCTACATGAGGTTTTGCCCTTTTGAACTCAGTAACGCATTTCCTGAAATTCTCTCATAATCACATGCTTAGATATTACCCACGTTGAATCTGTCCAAATATGACGGGATATGCCGATTTTCCATTTTCCTGAAAATGTTGGAAATAATTCACCACGTACTTGGAATTTATTCACCTTGTGACCGTAATCATATGATCTGATTAAGTATTTGACTTTGAACGGTAAAATAGAATTTCCAATTTTCTCTTGAATGAATTGAATGTAAGGTAACCCATGGCAATGCCCATGGATGCCATTTTGCTGGCCATGTTGCCCTCTTTCCTAAAGTTTTTGCCTTTGGAAAATGGTGCACAGTAGCGTTCAAAATGATATTGACCAACTAAAATCCTATTTTAAGGCCTGGTCAGTGTTTCACGAGGATAAGAAAGACTCAAGGAACAAGTTTCAAGATCAACTGGTATCAGTTTGTGTGCTGAATTTGCACATCATCATGAATTATTTTGCACAAGATCTGATACCCGTCTTTCTTAGAGTCTTTCTCATATTGGTGAAACATCATCCTGATTGAGAATACCAGTATTTAGAGGAAAATACATGTTGCGAAATATTGTAAATTTTATACACTGGCACTGACGACTAATGAACCCTCTATCCTTGTTCTTTTTTACTTCTGCCTGCAGCTCGACGCATCATGCCGTCAAAGCGTTCAGCAAATGCAGTCTCCACACATCGCCGTTCGCCAACCAGAAGGCGGCTGCAGCGGCGACGAAAGTCTACAGCACACAATTAAATGGTCTGCAGGACAGTATCAGGCAATATGTGCTTGAAAAGGCAGACCTTTGTAGACCGGATAACATTCACATATGCGACGGATCGGAATCGGAAAACACATCGTTAATAGAGAAACTTCAGGCAGATGGCATGCTCAAACCCCTCAAGAAATACGAAAACTGGTAAGAAATGCTTATTTATTTTTTTATCTTCTCATGAAAGATGGTAGACTTTGGCATAAACTTCTATTCAATTTTGGGTGGTGCATTTTGCTCGATGAATGGTTGACCAGTCATTGAGAAAAATACATCCCCCTACTTGAACAGAATTCACTATTTCATACTGCACCTATGATGGTGGACATTTTATTTTTTTGGTCAATAATGACATTTCTAATATGTCGCCAATTATATTATTACCATGGCTGTAGTCTGTTTGCTTAAGTATTCGGAACAAAAATCTATTTTCATATACACGGTACTGGTATATATATAGTCAGGGAAATTTAGCAATTTGAAGCAATTTTAACTTTTGTTAAATCAGCAAAAAAGAAGAAATCTGTGGCAAAATACAACCTCAAATTTTTAAAAGAAAATATTCATATAAAAATTGAATGCTGGACAAAGAGAAATGCATTCTGCATGTAACCAAAGAGGTCTGGACAATTAAAAAAAAAGCCTAGCTGATAAAGTTAAAGCAATTTTGCATATTTATACATAAATCATTTGATTAATTTCCGTGTTTAATTAATTATAATTTTACAGTGTATAAGTTCTGTATTAACACAAATCCTTATGTTGAACTTTGTCATTTCTCTTAAAGATGAAAATTAAATCAATTTGAATCTGATCTTTTTCTGTAGCTGGCTGGCCAGGACAGATCCCAAAGACGTAGCTAGAGTAGAGAGTAAAACATTCATCGCCACACCTGACAAGAGAGACACGATACCAATCGTAGCGGACGGAGTCTCTGGGAAACTCGGCAACTGGATTGCGCCGGACGTTTTAGATAAAGAACTTGGAGAGAGGTTCCCAGGATGTATGACAGGTGTGTATGGGTGCCATTTTGTTTTCTTGGTGTGTCAAAGGTTACTGATGCATTGTCATGCTTTGTGGCAACTGATTTTCAGCTGAATATGATCGTTCAAATTAGCTGGTATAAATTATGAGCAACTTTAGAACCCCCCCCCCTTTCTGAAACCCACGCACTCCTTGGTGTGTTCATAATGCTGGTCGTAGAGGTACGCATGACTCTTGACCCTCTTTTGAGAGCGAAATTGGCAACATAGAGGTCGTTGACTGCAGGAAATGGTAACCAGACGTGCGTAGAGTTGTGCATACATTTACAAGACTTAGTGAAACACAACCCTGGTCTACCTATTTTTAAATATATTTTTGTGAATGAGTACTGGAGTCTGATTCAGTTTAATTCAAATATTATTCTACAATATTCTCCTAAGTATACAGATGATTACTTCTAAAAGCTGTAAGGTGTAGTTCTTTGTCGATCTGAAAATTTGCATAGCAAACAGATTATAATCAACTGTCTTGCTGTGGAAGATTACGGAACAATGGACTTTAAATGACATTCCTTTTAATAGAGCTCAATTAAGGTCATAAATGGAACATGCTGCCCTGGGGCCAGTAACATAAAAGAGATACGATAAATTTTGAATTAATTGTATCTCTATGGTACACATTTTGCCATAGAATTACGTTTAATATTCATTGTAAGTTTAATTGCATCTTTTATGTTACAGGCCCCTGGTCTTTTTGCCTTGTAGATACATGAAGAAGATTGTCAGTACAAATTCCACGTGGTAGAATTCAATGACAGAAACTGTCCAATATTGATCTATGGTTGTGTTAGATTATTCTGTTTGACACTAATCTTTTTATCTCTCCAAGTCAAATACAACTTGACAATAATGGCACATTGTGTAAGTTTGGACTTTGATAGTGATTTTGTTTGATCAAGATGTACTGTACGTNGTCAAATACAACTTGACAATAATGGCACATTGTGTAAGTTTGGACTTTGATAGTGATTTTGTTTGATCAAGATGTACTGTACGTACTCTGTGTTCAGCAGAAGAGACATTTGAATTAGACAACGTTACTACATGTAACTTCTTTCAAGCCTTCACAATAGTTTCATTGTAAAAAAAAATGAAGCATTGATATTCATTGAAAAGGTGTGAAACTTGTTCAACAGTTCTCGATAGGATATGGGGGAAGGACATTTCTTTTGTGTACATAGCTTTTAGGCATGTTTGAATGATAATAATAATAATAATAGGTCAATTTATATCGCGCAATCACTATATGCATATATACTCTACTGCGCTTGATACTACATGTAGGTACCATATTATTACCCTGGCTATAACTGCCGAGCAAGCCAGTTAGGCGCTCAAGCATTTCAAGGAATAAATTCCTGTCAGGTACCCATTTTTCACCTGGGTAGATTGCAGCACAGTGTGGATGAATTTCTTGCTGAAGGGAAGTAACGCCATGGGTAGGACTGGAACCGCGGACTTCTGCCTGAATGGCGAGAGTCAGAACCACTACACCACGATGCTTCCAAACCATGATGAGAGTTTATTTTGCCCACTACCTTTGTCTCTTATGCTCACAGTAATGTACATCTATATGTAGGTTCACCTCTTCAGTTGAAAGGATAATTAAATCCGGTCATGTGTGGCTCAGTGGTAGAGCGTCTGCCCCATGAACGGAAGGTCGTGGGTTCAATCCCCGGCCGAGTCATACCAGAGACTTATAAAAATGGGACCATCTGCCTTCTTGCCAGGCGCTCGGCATTTAAGAAAGGAGAAGGGTAATAATAACTTTGTTATGCAGGGCCCGCTGGAAGAACAGCTAACTTACGGCTGAATGTGGCTACCCTGGGTAAATAAGATATATTATTATTAAAGAGTATGATTGAAAACAATTTTTTATAAGTTAGAAGCCTCCATACTTAAAACATAAATCAAAGTATTTTATGTTCATTTGTTATAATCATTGGGTCTATGATTTGTTAATGGACTATTTTTAGGTAATTGACGGGTGTCAGAAGGGTCAAATAAAGCGCTTACATTTATATTCACAGACCTGTGCGTTAATCGTCTTGTGTGAAAATTGGCAGCTGGGTTTAGGCTTCTAATGATATGCATACAGAGTGGGGTATTTGTATTAGTACTTCAGTTGCTTAACAGAACCCTTGTAATGAGGTTGTTGAAATCAACTATAGAAATTAGCCGGTGCTTGATCCTATTATCCATTGTAAATTGTGCATTGAATACATGTACAGAAGAAGAGTAATTGAACCAAAATTAATTATTTATACACCCATGAATGGAATGTATAATTGACTTTGTACATTACAGTGTATATCATGTTTTGAGCCATTTTTGGCATCACATTTTCTTTGTTAAAATTCAAAATCTCTCCATTGAATTCATCTTAGTTTCAAATGTAGGATATGTCCATGATTCATGTATGCCACAATAACTGACCACATGATATGTTTAAATTCATTTTTGGCTTACTGTTGGTATACCATAAAAAAAAATATCTTGGGCAGGTGGAGGTTGGGTCTATCGTTGAAGTGGATATTTTTTCAACCAGCATATAGATAAATACATGTTTGTTTGCAATGATCGCTATTTTTTTTCAAATATTCAAATTTTTATTTGTATTGAACATGCAATGTATTCTATGTGTATATTATGCATGTCCATTGTATTAGCATTGAACTTGAGTTGTAATGTATCTGATTGACATTTCCAATGGGCGAGTTGCAATTAGATTATGTTGCATTGGTAGACTTGTTGTGCACACAAGAGATCAACACTTTCTAGTTTGACTCCTCAGAAAAATAATAGTATTTTGATTCAGGAAACAGAGTTACAGCCCCCTGTATTTCTATTTATAATTTATCACTGAGATGAAATTTTAGAATGAAATCAGCTTTTTCACAAAATTGTTTGCGAGGGAATTACTTTCTAGGGAAAAAATAAAATATTCACAATGCCGCTACACGAGTCCTTCTGTACAAATGGTTTCTTTTTCAGTTCAGGATCATATAATGCATATTTCTATTCACCTTTTTCATGGAATTATGATTTTCAATGAAAGCGTACCTGAAGCTTGCCTGACATGAAAAACTGAATTCCAAATCATGTAATTTTCTCTAACTTTTTAGGAAATATCATATTTTATTGCAAGGAAATATGCATAAATCGGATCACCAAGTACTATCAAAGATTGGCATTCAGTTGACAGATTCACCCTACGTTGTTGCAATTGTCTCTTGTACCAACAAGAAATTACCAGAATTTGTATTCTTTTGAATTTCAGGTCGCACAATGTATGTAATTCCATTCAGCATGGGTCCAATCGGATCGCCGCTCTCAAAGATTGGCATTCAGCTGACCGATTCGCCCTACGTCGTTGCCAGTATGAGGATCATGACGAGGATGGGTAAGGAGGTCCTGGACACGCTCGGAGACGGAGAGTTCGTCAAATGTCTTCATTCTGTTGGAAGGCCTCTTCCATTGAAAGGTAGGTGTGACATAATATCGAAAACTATTTTGATATTTAGTATACTAAACAAAAACAGATATTTTCATTTTAGAATAGAATATCACAACTTGCTGTATTTTGTGCAACATGGTCTTGAATATTTTTGTTGAGTTTTCTCATTTTGTTGGTACACAATTTTCTTGGATTTTAAAGTGAAATCCTTGACCATTTGAATTTGAATACAGGAAAAATGAAGTAAATCTGAAAGTATTAACCTGTCAAAAACAATTTTTTTTTGGTCAAAACTGCTATTTTTTCATTACAATGCAAACAATGCATGATTGAAATGAGGTAAGAATTTTTTTTGAATTCCTATATCAAACAAAAAGTTGACTCACCACCAAAATTGTCAGAATTTGTGCATTCTGCAAAACTTTGGTCGTTTACCTTATTATAAAGCCCCAACTAGAAGTTTGCAAACAAATGAATTCTAATCAATCTCCCGGAATTAATTCTAATTTCCCTCTCTTTCTTTTTTCATAAATTATAGTCACAAGTTATTTTTAAACATAAATAACAGGGAAGAAAAAACAATTTGTTGATCTTTATGTGCAGAGCCCCTGACAAACAACTGGCCCTGCAACCCCGAAAAGACGATTGTATCCCACATACCAGACAGACGAGAGATCTGCTCGTTTGGTAGCGGGTACGGAGGAAACTCTCTCCTGGGTAAGAAGTGCTTTGCTCTCAGGATTGCTTCTAGTATTGCCAATGATGAGGGATGGCTGGCTGAACACATGTTGGTAAGTTCATTATGCCGAATCATTTCAATGTGTCTAAGAATATAACACGATTTTAATCTTAAAACTAGCAATACATGATTGCAAAGCCACTATAATTTGTATTCTCCATCTTTTGATTACTTTTATCAAGCTCCTGAAATTGACAATTACGTGATTTATCTTGAAAAAAAATTCCTATTATTAAGAAGAATTCAGTAAATTTTTTGAGTTATTACAACGAACAAAATTCTAAACTCAATAACTTGTATGGAAATATGTGCATGGCTTAGGATCCATTTGTGCTTGTTAAGATAACACTGATGTATCAATCAAATGTGAATTAAAATTTTGTTCATGTTAGGGCAATATAATTTATATATTTATTTTCCTTTTTTCTCATTGTAGATCCTAGGACTGACGAATCCCCAGGGTGAGAAGAAATACGTTGCTGCTGCTTTCCCGAGCGCTTGCGGGAAGACGAATCTCGCCATGCTCAACCCTACCATTCCGGGCTGGAAGGCCGAGTGTGTCGGAGACGACATCGCCTGGATGAAGTTTGACTCTGAGGGCAGGCTCCGCGCTATCAACCCAGAGGCGGGATTCTTCGGCGTCGCACCGGGGACGTCGAATTCGACGAATCCCAACGCCATGGCATGTATCCAGAGCAATACAGTGTTTACGAATGTGGCGGAGACGAGCGATGGAAGGTTTTACTGGGAAGGATTAGAGAAGGAAACGCCAAAGGTAAGTGAAAAAATTAGTGAAATGTAACTTGCCAAACCTGAAATCTATCTGTGAAGTAAGAAAACTGAGAAAAGGCATATTTATTCTACAGAAAGGAACAATTCTTAACCAGGATTTTGGAATTTCTGTACTCTCCAGTGTTCATTTCATTTGCATCATGTGTCAAATATTGAAAAGAAAGATTTCATTTCTGGAGGGATGAAGTTAATACCAGTAATCTCTTTCTATTACTAAATTTAGTAATTTGATGAGAATTGTATTTGCTTGAATCATACAAGAAGATCGTTCGTAAGCTAGTTTAGTGTCACGTTGGTGTGATGTGTGATCATCCAGTCATTTATGTGATATATCAATAAAATTTTCTTCTATCTGAAGTTCTTGGCCCGTAACATACAAATTCCAATCATGTGTATGCTTGATATCAATCGTAAGTCTATTGGAAATCATGTACTAAAAATTTGAAATTGATCGCAATCTCTTTTTGTTACAGGCCCTGATAATTTTACTAAATCCTCCACATCAACCAATTTAGCACTCATGTATTTCCAGTGAATAATTGAAAAATTAAAGAATACCACAAACCAATTTCTATAGAACTTGAAATAATTTTCCCAGGTTTTTAGATGACCCTCATTTTTGACTTGCCTACAGGACGTCAGTATCACAACATGGCTTGGCCAGGAGAACTGGACCAAAGATATGAAGACCGCCGACGGCAAGAAGGTCCTGGCGGCCCATGCTAACTCACGGTTCTGTGCCCCCGCCAGCCAGTGCCCCGTAATGGACCCTGCCTGGGAGGACCCCGCTGGTGTACCCATCGATGCTATCATCTTTGGCGGCAGGAGACCGGAAGGTAAGATATCTTCATTAAAGTTGAGCAGTTTGCTTAATCTATAGGGTACTGACGACAATGTATGTTGTACATAGATGTGTCGGAACTAAAAATTCTTATGCAAGACCTCTGGAAGTTCAGGACTGTGCCTTGGCTGTCACTCTTAGTAACTGATATGATCATTGGAGCTACACATCCTGAAATTGTGTGGAGTTAGTTCCCTTGATGATGAATTCTTATACTTTGGTGCTCTATTATACTTGTTAATGGGGTTCTAGAGTAGATCAGTGTCGGTAATTATTTGGAGAAAAATAATTTATTCATCCATTTACATCTTCCTGTTTTGTTGTAGAAAATGGTAGTTTTCATTGAGTTCAGTTAAAACCTGACCTGCCTATAAAAAAAGTCCAACAGTAGATAGTATGTTGGATCTACCCAACTCCTTGGACACGCTGTCAACATTCATGAGAGAGCATGATGGGGGAAAAAAATGCCTGACGACAGAAGATCATATCTCTGTACAGCAGGCGAAAATATAGACCTGTAGAGAGTTAATCCGAGCCACAAAGAATTAATGCAAATGGACACTACAATTTTGTATTCATGCATGTGTGGTAGCTGGTCTATCAAGGCTCTGTTGGGGGTTACAATAAAATATGATCAAGCATGACTTGTGCACATATATTTTTTTTCACTGAATCGTTTTTGTAGCTTTTAGCATTCTTGCATGTGCATAAAGGTAATCAGGAAATTAAAAATGTTTCTCATTTTTAATGATTAATCTCTTCATAGGTGTGCCATTGGTGTTCGAAGCTTTCAACTGGAATCATGGTGTGTTTGTAGGAGCATCAATGAAATCAGAATCCACAGCAGCTGCTGAGCATAAAGGTAAGAGATGACTCGTAAATCAGGTTGGCTTCCAATGTATGCTCCATTTTACTCCTCAAATTGACAAAAAATTCAACAATTTTTTGTTTACAGAATAGTTGAGACACTCACGCTAGTTCAAATATGCTGTTACTTTTAGGTGTTTTATATTTCCTGGAAATATGCAAGGTCCTATTTTGAGAGAAAGCGGCAAATTAATTAATTAATGGATTAATCAATCTCAGAACACGTGAAAACATTTGTTTTTAATCGTCATCTGTGTCATCTTTTCCCCCTTTTATCATATACTCACTCTTACCCTAATTCAATCTTTTACAACTTAAGAAATATCCTCAAATGTGAGAGGTCAAACAATAGAATATAAAGAGAAGAAGATAAGACCATTGAATTACAATTTGACATAAAATGTTTCAACTTGTGCACTGTTCAATGTTTATAATCTTCTTCAATTCTGTGATGAATCTGTTTTGTCATAGCTCTAAAATTTATCTTTTAATCCTTCCTCTGTAGCTAAAGTAATGATGAATGACCCCTTTGCAATGAGACCCTTCTTCGGTTACAACTTTGGCCACTACCTATCCCACTGGCTTCACTTTAACGATAGACCTAACCTTCACCTGCCCAAGATCTTCCATGTCAACTGGTTCAGGAAGAACACAGCTGGTCAGTTCATCTGGCCTGGATTCGGAGAGAACACCAGGGTTCTGGACTGGATCTTCAGGCGTTGTTCTGGGGAGGTGAGTCCGTCAAGACTATTCATTGACTACAGTGGGATCTGGTTTTAGGAAGAATGCAAATAATCAATTCATTTGGCTTTCATTTTGCTAAAATCAAATTAACTGCATAGGGTTGTGTTTCAAAAAGCTGTGCGTAGATCTTTGCACGACTGCACGATCAACTGTTGATCCTTTCTTGCACTCAATGATAACTCCTGGAGCTGAATCGCATCTAAGAAAGGATCACCAGTTGTTCGTACAGTCGTGTGTAGAGCTGCGCACAGCTTTATGAAACAAAACCCTGGAGATTCAAGCATTGCACTGGAGAAGTAATTCTGTTGTTAGTAAATATATTACAGCAAAATAGTCCGCCAAGATAATATTTTGTAGGATTTTTTGTCTAGGACAGGGAGTATATCTTACAAGGGAGATACAACCAGGCATTCCATGGAGCCAAGATTTTTTTAATGAATGGTAGAATAAAAATTCTAGACTGGTTTTAGGTATTGCTCTGGAGAAGTAAGATCTACTAGTTATAAATACTTAACAGATGTGACAAACAATTTTAAGGGTATCGTCAAGAAGCAAATTATTGATTCGTGAGAGAAAATTTATCAGTAAAGGTTGATTTCTTTGGGCTGTCTTGAATCCCAGTCATTCAAGATATCAAATTTTGTAATAAATAGTGAAAGTCAATGGGAAATTTTGCTGAATTTTAGTTTACCAAATTTTAGATCCAAATGTACTTTTCAAGAAGTTATCTATTTCTTTATTGATATGATACGTTGATTAATGATTCACAGATTATTATTTTTTTTTAACCAAAACCTGCTCTTGACTCATCCCTTCTTCCTCTTATGTTCTTCCTTTCAGGACATTGCTCAGCAGTCCGCCATCGGCATGGTGCCGAAGCCTGGCTCCATCAACCTGGAGGGGCTCCAGGAGGAGGTGGACATGCAGGAGCTATTCCACCTGCCTAAGGAGTTCTGGGAGAAGGAGATCACCGACATCAGGAATTACTTCAGGACCCAAGTCCCCCAGGATCTGCCGGCCGAGATCGACGCTCAGCTCAGTCAGCTAGAGGAGAGAGTAAAGACGCAGCTCTAGGAAGCTTCCATCAGGGTAGAACGTATTTATCGAAGTGCAGAGTGAACCGAGTACAGTGGAACCTTGTTAAAATGAGGTCCAAGGGACTTTGAAAATTACCTGAGATGTGTTTTTTTTAAGCTGTTGGTATATTTAAGCATGACTGGTGATCCTTTGTCACATGCGATTCCGCGCCATTGTTATAATTGAGTGCAGGAAAGGATCGCCATTCGTTCTTACAGTCGTGCTTATCTCTGTGATTAGCTTTATGAAACACGATCCAGGTTATCTTGGGAGTCTTGTTATACCAGGGTGAAAAACAATTGATATAAGTTGGTTTGACCAGCAAAGTTACCTTGTTATATCAAGAATCACGTAATATCCATCCTTTTTATTCTGAGGTTCCACTGTATGAATTCCGGTCCCTGTAACAGAAAGTTTGTCTCAACAACAAAGAAGATCGATGTAGGATTTGATAATGGTAGTTACCGTCAAAATTTTGACCACATAATTCTCAAAATGTCGCAAATTTGTTGAGAGTTCCGCTGGAATGTAGCTTGCCATGAAAAGCAGCCGTAGACTTCTTCATGAGATAGTTTGAGCCCTTACAACACGATTTGCCTAGTTGGCATTTGATTACAAACTTATGTGTTACCAGGTCCTCGTGACCGATGATCGTGACTTGTGTTATTTATTACGAAGAAGGTGAATGCCAGATTCAGGATTTTACTGTAAGCATGACAGGCAAGAGACAGTTGACAGAATGATTCATTTTGTAGCTTCCGTGGTTGCTCGGGTCAGCCAAAGGAAAATGTAGGTGAATAAATGTGTCTATTGCATCTGATCTTTAGACTTTTACAGATAGAAGGGAATTCCTTGTGCACCAGAGCAATTTGTGGAGCTTAGAAAGTGGATAAATTTTTGTCCAGCCCTCATTTGTCTGTCGTGTACATAGCTAATGTCTGATAAAGAGTTGTAAGGATTTACAATTCATCTGATTTCATTGAATTTCTCTAGTTTTGTTTTTGTTTTCGATGCACAATTGTAAATCCATAAGTGACTAGAGAACATAAAATTATTTTGGATCATTCATGGCTTGTCAAGACTGAGTACTGCTAACGGTATAGTGTTGTTTCATGTCCAGAGCACAACCCAATGAAAGGTCACTGTTGTATATGATGTATAAAACTTTTATGATGCAAGGAAATATGATTATTATTTAGGCGTCAATCAACTCATTTGCCTCATTTATCTTTGAGCATTACTGTTTCGATAGATATTAGGGGAATCTTTTTTTTTCTTCCTTGGCTTTATTCTACTTCCACATGAAAACTTTTACACCATCTAGATGGTTATTTTCTTCAATTGATTTTGAAATGTAGATAATTATTTATGATTGCCCTTCCATCATTTTCTTTTAAATTGTTTCTTCTGTACTTAACCACTTTTTCAATACTTGGTTGGCCCTGTACAATACCTATGGGAGTTATAAATTCTGTAGTCGATGGCCTCATATCATAAACTTTTATGAATGTTCATGAAAAATAAATATGTTATCTATAATTTTTAGAGTGGACAAAACAAATATTAGATGTGCCAGAGGAGATGATACATGGCATCGTTTCTAAGGAGACTTGGCAATAATTTTGGATTGCACTGTTAAAAATCTTTCTTTCCGTTAAGTAAGTCTCGGAGATATTGAAGAGAACCATCTATGAATATGACTTTTAAGGTTGCGAAACCCTTTTGAATAGAGGTAGTTTTGATTAATAAATACTATTATGGTCTGAAATAAACATTTGAATCTAATGTGATTATAATTTTGAGTAATAATGTACCATAAATTTTGATGCCTGGCTATATATTATGTAGAGATGTTTGATAGTTTGTTGTCATCGCAGCTTTGTCGTGCATATATCAGATTGAAACAATATTTTTTTAATGAAAGTAAAGTTTAATTACACGTGTTTCTCGTTGCTGCACACTTTCAATTTGTTCATGGTCATTTGTTTGTGAGTATATAGGTTAATTACATTATGTAAATAAACATTACTTTGTTTGATCAATATCAGTCATCATGTAGAACATTCAAAATGTTTCTAAACAGGATTATTCTAAATGAAAATGCAAAAAGAAATTGAACCATGACAGTCATTGAAATAGATACATTTGAAAATGTTATACATTTGTAGAGTTCAACTTAAGTTTTGTAAAGATTTTCTGCCTGGAGTTAGGCATTCAATTTATAACAAACTGAGGCATAAAAATATATGATAATGAAAAAAAACAATTAATTGAAAGGGTTTATGAATTACATTTCTTCATTTTTGAGATGCAGAAAAGATGAATGTTAACCTCTGTGAGGTTTTGAATTTTTAGAAGTACAGAACTTTTTATCCTGTATCTAAGAATTAAGATTTAAAAATCAAAATTTTAGTTTTCTTTATTTGTTTTATGTTGTATGCATGGGGAGATTATAATTGGTCACGCTATAAATTGATACCCCAAAAATGCATGTAGAGAAAAAGAATCTTCTGTTTATTTTTAAAGAAGAAAACATTTAGAAATTTATGTTTATTGTATTCAAGGACTTTATCAATATTTTTTGTGGCACATAAAATTGATTTTTGAACAGTCACAAGAACAACGGGGATGTTCTAGGTGGAAAAAAAATATCCAATTTGTTTGTATTGTATATATATGACAATGTGTGTGAATCGGGCGGTAAGCGTAAATAATTTATGTGCTCTTGCATTTTGACATTGTCTGTATGTACATGTACATGATCAATAATATAACTTTGAAGAAAAGTTTGTAAAGATGTATTTTTAAAGAATACTTCTAAAATCTTGTTTCTAAGATAATCTCTTCTTCTAGAGTGTTTGTCAAACCCAACAATGGATTATAGTTATACTGCCTTTGATTGTAATATTTATTTATGATTGTTATTTCACACAATAATAAGTTAAAATAAATGAGTAAGCCAGAAAAGTAATCTTCTTTCGAAACCATAGGGTACGTAATCATTCAGTTTTACTGTTATGAATATTTATGTAGATGACTTTTTCTTCGATTGCAATACACGACTAGTTTTTTGGATGGTTATGCGTGGTTTGTCTATTTATTAACAAGATGCTGTAGTAATTTAATTACCTTTATCTTATTGTTTGGATGACTGTTAATCACTTGTTCATATCACAAATATTTTTATGTACATTTTGCCAGTAAATGTTTAATAAATTTCCTGTATACTACAACTATAGCTGCAGCCTTTCAGAGCATTTATGACCGGCGAGTTTGAGTTTTATGTCGATAATCTGTTTCTCTTGTGCTTTGAGTTGAAAATGTCTTCTTGAAATCTGTTTGGTGGTCTCGATTATGAATGATTGTGCTGCAGTAATAAAACAAAAAAAATATTGCTTTTCATGAAACATTAGTGGTGCTGGTCCTTTTTGTCAGCTTTTGTAAATTAGCGAGTATTATTTCCACATGTTGGTCACACATTAGCCGAGATTCGTACCATTTTTCAGACCGTAAAGGGGGTGTTGTTCAAAAGTTGCTATTATTGCAAGTCACAGTTGATTGGATTGTGCCAATCAAAATCAGCAACTGATTTGCAGTTGATTTGCGATCAGTTGCAACTTTTCAACAACGCCCCTTTAGATTTTAGAGATGTGTGTTTGGCAGAGATGCCACTTATCCCGGAATATTGATGAGGGGCCGAGTGTACAGTCATTGTCATTGTGCTTAATCTGCACGAAAACAAATTTGGCTCAGCTGCTTAATCATTCATATTTGATTACAACCCTCCTGCATATATAGCTGGCACTGAAGGCAGAATGGACAAAGGAATTTGAAAAAATAAATGCCCATACAAACCTTCACAATAGCGGGAGTCACACCAATGAAAAATGCTTCCCTGTTTATTCTCTGAACAGCAAGATTCCTCCATAGAAGAAGAAAGCTCTTTTGTGTGCCTCTAGCTCATGTGAATGCTTGAATGAAGTCATTTACTTTGTCATCTTTTCTTCTCACAATGTTGTATGGTTACATATTCAGAATTTTTCAGTGCCTGGTAGCTTGTATGAACATTGGTTGTGATTTATTGTAATGCATCTGGTTAGGTATGTGCCTGTGTTACGAGTACAGTCGAACCTCGTTATAAAGAGCACTGATATAACAAGCTCTCGTTATAACAAGGTAATTTTCCTAGTCCCATTTCTGTGTATATTATTGTATTTTGGCCCTGATATAACAAGGTTTTAATACAGTGAAAATTCTTTATAACGAGGTCCTTGGGACCATGAAAATTACCTTGTTATATCGGGTTCCTCACTATATCAGGGTAAAAAAAACAAAGAACAATAAAGAGCTGCGACCAATATAATCACCTTGTTATAACAGTTATCTTGCTATATCCGACCTCTTTATACCAAGGTTCCACTGTATAACGAGGTAATTTCTCTGGTCCCAAGGACCTCATTAAAACAAGGTTAGACTGTACCTGTGTTTACAGTGTAACCAAAGACACACCCACACACCAAAAAACCTATGAAATATTGCATCTTCATAATTTATGACCAAACTCAAAACATCTCATACACTGTACAACATTTTTGAGATTTCAGTAATCTTTTATTGTAAAAAATCAACAAAAGTTAAGGGGACCTTCACCCAGACATTGTTGTGCTCTCAGTGGACAGAGAAAAATACAATGATCAAACTGAAAAATTGAGCCAAATCTGACAATCCATTAAAAAATTATCAATACTCTAAGTTTTGATTTTAACCCCTGATTGGCTCCTTAAATTGGCAACATACAGGCAAAAAATGGCTGACAACATGGAGAACTCTCCATTTAATTTGAACACAGAAATTCATGATTTACTCCTTTTAAAGAAAAGATGGAATCAACAGGATTCATCACAAAACGCATGGAGAATCAGTATGTCCATATTATACTAAGTGGAAAAGTAGAAAGTAGTTTTTAGAAAAAGAATAAAATGTGCAGCCAAGAGCGGCGTAAATCAAAACTTAGTAAATTCATGATAACTTTCGAATGGATTGTTGGATTTTGCTCAAATTTTCACAGATTGATCATTGTATTTTTTCCATCCAATAAGAGCACATCGATGTCTAGGTAAACTTCCCCTTTAAGTTTATTTACAACAAACTTAATAAGTTTACTCAACATGAAAAAATACAAAAACACCACTCAATGAGAGGGATGTAATTAGTAGATAGATGAATCACGAGTGCCTCCAAAGACCGTTGTTTATGATGGTGAAAGGGGTGTCTCAATATAGCCTCTCATGGTTTGGGCAAAGGATGGATGCTCTCAATAGATAGTGGGATCAACCTGGGAGGTGTTTCACCAAGATAAGAAAAAATTTAAACATGACTATACGTTCGACTGGTATCTCTTCTTGCACTGAATGCGTGTAATATTATGAATGATAACGTGCAAGAAGGGATACCAGTCGAACGTAACGTCTTTCTTATCTTGGTGAAACACCTAGAACCCTTAAAAGCATTGTCAATAATTGGGCCTCCTCCTCACCTTCATGGTATGGAGCAATGAAATCAAAAGATAATTGGATTAAAAGGGGATAAAAATTGATTGATCATGATGCTAGGGTCTTCTAATTGCCATCCACCTCCTCATGGGAAGGGGTGAGGTGGGAGCAGTAAAATCATTAGATATTCCTATTTATAGGGTGTCAAAATGGCATTGTCCATGAAGCAGGGGGTTACTGCATTGCCCCCTTTCCAAGTTAGGGGAAGGGATAGATGGAGAGGTACAATTAGGAGATGGTTCAATCAACAGGGCCTCAAACAAGCATTGTCCATGATACCGGCGGTACTTGTGGTTTCCACGTTGCTTCCCATGTTGGGGGAGGAGGAGAGGGGGGAAGGACGGGAGGGAGAGGTGCTGTCAGTAGATATTTGGATTAACTAAGCCTCCAAACAGCATCATTCATCATACTGGAGGTTTGCATCTTGCCTCACCCCCTTCCTATCCCCGTGTTAGAGAGAGAGGGAGGGGATGGGTGCTGTCAATAGATGTTTGTATCAACAGGTTTCACAAAGACCATTGTCCATGATGCTTGAAGTCTCTACGAGGGGTCCTCACATACAACAGTATTCTCCATGATCCTGGGGACTCAGTGTAGCCTCCCATGTTGGAGGAGAGGGGGAAGTGTTGGGGTTCTATCAGTACATGGTTGGATTAACGCGGCCTCCAAAGAGCATTGTCCATGATGCTGGCGGTTTCCACATGATCACCCCACCCCAAACCCCCATGGCAGGGGTAGAGGGAAGGGGGGGGGGGGGGAGTGCAATACCCACCAAAAGACCATAGTCCATGATGCTAGAAGTCTCTGCAAGGGGTCCTCACATACTACGGTATTGTCCATGATACTGGGGTGTCCATTTAGCCACCATGGTGGAGGGGAAATGCAGAGTGTAGGGGTGCTATCAGTACATGGTTGGATCAACGCGGCCTCCAAAAAGCATTGTCCATGATGCTGGTGGTTTCCACATTGCCTCCCAAGGGAGCAGACCAGCAGGCACATTGTGTGGTTCCTTGTGAATAAAATTATCAAAATATTGTATGAACATTTACCAACGGAAGGCTGATCAGGGATGAACAGAAACACATTATTTTTTCAGAGTATGGGGTAAGTAAAACTAGAGAGAAAAAAGATACAAGCTGACAACGAGCTCCTCTGGACTATCAAATGTATGTTTTCTGATCCCAAAATCTTCTTATATTGGGTTTAAAAATAACATACATGATACCCAGTCAATCCAGGATCAGAAGAAAAAGGCTTTAATCATGAGCAATTCCATGGCTTTGTTTGTTAAACTGGTAGTGAGTGCATGTCTTTATGAAGTTCCTTGAAATTGAATTTCTGATACTATTTCTTTTGTTTGAATTTCAATAAATAGTGGTCAAGAAGTAAACTTTTATTTGCATAATGGTCTTGACATTCACCAGGAGTCCTATTACCGTACATCAAATACATGTATCTTTATGATCAAATTATCGGGGCGCTCTGACAATTACAAATAACTAGTGTTGCAAATGTTCAAAATCTGCAAGATTTCTCATCAAATTGAAATACGACTGGTGATAAATTGATGACGTGTGGCAGACCAGAAAAAAAATAAGCATGGGTTGTCATTTTCTTACAAAAAAATGGGATTCACAATATATGGTCACATTTTATTATTAACTATGCTCTCATCATTCGAGGCCCAGATCGTATGAGAAAATACTTATTTGGGTATTCTGCTTCAAGAAAAATTCTAGACATTTAATTACAGGTTGGTGCTTGACCTGTCTGCCAAATATCAGGTGGTACTACCACCACCCGTGTTCCACAAGTCAGAGGGCTATGCAATTTAGTGAAAATTTTAAAAACACAACAGAGTAGGAATGAGTTAAAGACGCGTATTTGTGAATAAGTTACTTACTGGAATGAGTTGAAGAAGGGC
>BQKZ01006006.1:46058-57509 GCA_036244855.1 Temnopleurus reevesii | reverse complement strand
CTTAGCTAACGCTGAAGTCGTATAACTTGCTCTCGACGTAAGCTTTATAAGCTTGTTAACGTTAGTGAATTCAGCTAACATCGGCCTGGCAATAGCCACGTGTGTTGACGTAATTTTCTGGTCATAGGGAACGAAAACTGTCCATGCATGTTTTTTGTTCAAGTTTGGTTTTTAACAAAAATGTGTGACGAAACAATCTTATTAAACTTTAAGAAAAAAAAAACTCAATTTAAAACATTTAGATGATCTTCGTATTAGTGTACATTAAAAATGCATTACAATTGTTCAATTAATTGAAAAAAATTTCATTGAGCATTTATGATTTCATGCTAAGATGAGTTTGTTCTTATCAAATTGGGTCCGTTAAAGTAAGTATATCCTTACTAAATAGCAAACATTTACAATACTGTGGGAGCCATGGCGTTTGCTTTCCGAGAGCGACACCCTAACCTTCCTAACCACGAGCCAGCCTGAGAAAAAGCGGTCTTGCTTTGTAGCAATACTTAAAATACCGTATCCTATCATTAATTTCTACTCAAAATTTGTGACTTCACTTATTTTCGTTCAGATGGCAGTTTCTTAGTAGGGAATAATTGTGTACGCCGAATCTCGTATGTAGTAAATCATACTTTGAAAATGAGTAATACCTACAATCTTGCAGATCTTTTCGAGTACATCCATATTGATTGTAGCAGAGTTGCCTGCATTTTGTATAAGATCACACATTAATGATGATGATGATGAATTTAAATTTAAAGGCGTTCATCATTCAATTCCGAATATTAACGCCTGTTTATATTTTATTCATTCATATTTCACATTTTTAGTTTGATAGAAAATTTTGGATTTCTTGTCGAGATTTTACAGAAAGGAAAGCGGAAGCGTTAATTTGGGAAAAGAAACCTTTTCAGAGCCAACGCATTAAAAATGTAAATATAAATTGGTCTTAATAGCCCAATGACATTTTTAAGACAATTTTATCTTGTTATACACTTATTGTTTTATTCTTAATATTTGTTCTAATTCCCTTGGAAATTTTGCGACAAGTAGAAAGAGGATTCAAACAAACAGAAAGACCAAAGCTCTAGAATTTTTTTCAGATTTGCTTTCATCAACACAATAATCGTATGTTGTTCCTTTTCTTTTTCTTTTTTCTTCTTCACATTGACTGTACAGAGTGAGTAAAAAAATGTACCCTAACTTTGAAGCCGTCCTGTTGAAAATATAAAATCATTATCTGTTTCAGTGAAACAGCTTGTTTAACAGATTTCGAGAACACCATTTCTTTGTCTGGTTGAGGACACCATACAATTCCCAGCATTCATCGCAGCCACAAAATATCGACGATGAAGTGAATTGTTGAATGTTGATCTCCCAAATTCCGTAGATTTCTTTGCTACGTAGAGAGTCCAATACCGCCCAAAGAATTGAAGGACTTGTCTTGGAGGGAAGTACATTAAACTTTCATTCACATACAATATGCGTTATTGGTCTCCCTTTGTCAACCTTCTGTAACTTCAATGATCCATAAATTGATGGTATATGCTGATAGGGTACTTTCCAAAGAACATTTTGGTATCATTTTTCATTTGTATTCTTGCATGCATGACTGCACACGAGACAAATTTGCTAGAGCTCACTTGCGCCAAGTGGGTGAATGAGGATGAAAACAACTAAAAGAACTTGTGTCCCTTGGACAGACAAAGGTACGCTCAAACAAAAACGAACATGCACACACATTAACATAAACACACACAGCAAACCACACAGTACACACGAACGCAATGGTTACTTCAACTTCCAATGTTTCACTGGTCAAAATGAATGTTACTGTTTTTGTTTTGGGGCTTTTATATGTAAATTAAATATCCACGCTTGTCATGTATTATTTGAATGACATTAGTATTAGCAGTAACATTCCTTTTGAGCAATGAGTCGTGGGAAGTTTAAATAACCATTGTGCATCGCACGTCTCTATCCTCACAAACTTGTTCAGAACGGAATTATGACATCCGATACAAAAAGCTTCATTTCTTTGTAACCACTCAAGCAAATCTCATGAAATTTTCCCCATATATAGATGAATAGTTATATATTTGACATGCCAAACTGCATTTATTTTCATATTCATTTTCAAACGTTATTACTCCTGAAAGCCCCGTTGTCATTTTTTTTTGGGACATATGGTATACAGCACCGATTCTCTCTCATTGTTAACCCAGACGTGTACTGGACAAAGAGTCGTGTTGAGTCGTGTTGTATCGGGGCTTCTGTGTGATTGGGGCCTTAATTTCGTGTAATCACCCTACTAGAGATGGAAAATACTTACTTGGTGGAGGAATAGAAGTGGCCTCTATGTTGTCCACGGCTATTGCTTTCAAATTGGAAGATCCTGCCCATTCGGCTGTAAAACGTACCTGGAAATATGCAAATATATTAGGTAAATTCAAGTGAATGTAGGTGGACGCAGGCTGACGTCATAGTAACCAATAAAAACAACTATTGTCCTTATCTATTTGTTTAAATTTTGTTTTCATCGGTTCTTCGTTAGTGTTTAGGATAGCTGTGAACCCAACAAATAGTCGTGTTAATTCATGTCCAATCGGGGCTTCTACGTGCTTGGGGCCTAACCATTAAGAATTAATCAGTCAAGATAGCGAAACTATGCATATTAATATGAACATACTAAAAGCCAAGAACTGCCGAAGACTGCCGAATAGTAGTTTGTCGGCACTCTTTGGTACTTTTTGGCGCTCTTTAACACTTTTCAGCCTTTTGTAGGATCCCATATTTCTATACTACAATTACCTCTGGGTCTTGTCCATCGCAATATACACGAATTGGACCAGAGTCTTGCCAGGCCGAATTGGAGTTCCTTATTCTGTGTTCTGTCCCTTGGTTGCCATGGTTGCAGACGGTAACAATCAATGTGACTTGATCTGATCCAAATGTCTTGTATTTGAATGAAAGTGTGCCAGAGTTCCCTTGGAGTTGCAGACTTGGAAGTGTGAATGTAGCTGGGATTCCTTGCGAATATTTTACCAAGAAGTAGCCATCTGCCGACATGATAATTGATTATTATATTATTATTTCTCATATGGCGCTTTCCCATACGGCTCAAAGCACTCTAATAGGCAGGTTTACTAATAGATGCAAATTTTATGCATACCTCTAACACAAAGGTTGTTCTCGACAACCAGAAAGCTTGCCCGAGGCTTGCCCGACATAGCAACAAGTAATGCATGCAAACTGGATTCCAATTATTGTAGTCTTATTGTTATCAATGAACCGGTCTATGGAATACCACGTAACTACGTTAAACGCACGTAAATTTGAATATATAAGTAAACCCGCCGATTTCTTCGGAAAAAGGATTATAAGAATATCAACGGCACAGTCGTGTGTTTACTTAGCTCCATGGGGAGCTTCCACAATGTCAGCCTAAGTTACAGTAGCGACGACAATGTGTATATCCAACCAAGTATCCATTAAACACCTGGGTTGAGTGCAGCACAGTGTGGATAAATTTCTTTCTGAAGGAAATAAACGTCATAGGCGGATTCAAACCACCGACCCTCTAGTTGATAGGCGAGAGTCAGAACCACTATACACCAAGGTGCTTCTACGCAGAAAAAATAACAAGTGGGTGTTAACTACGAAAATATTCTTTCTTGTAGACAGTTACTTTACAACTTTACACTTCTGGGCAAAATAATGCGAAGTTGTAAAATGCTGAGGATATGTCGTATCAAGATTTTGTATTTCCTTTAAAACTGGAGCCAATTGTACGAAATTGTCTCGGCTATCTCTTCTTGCGAAGATGTCTTGACTTTGTGTGCCACTCTCTTAACATAGACGCTAGAGTAGATACGACTATCGTATGTTAAAGACGGTGGCATATAAGTTTATACGTCTTAGCAAGAATTTTTATTTCATCAATCATTTATTAGAAACAAGTGCCAGTTTACATGCATAACCAGTCCCGTGGTCCTGTACAATACAACATATAAAATCATGACATTCATGCAAGAACAAAATATAGTAAGGTACAAATTATGTATTAATGATAGGGTTTCTGAGTGAATTGCACAACGATCTTATCACGATAATAATTGGCTGCTTTGTGGTTTAATGGCTGGTTTCCCTTTATAAAAGATTTTAACTTCTGTGTCATTTGATGAACATAGGGATGGTTAATTAAAGAAGAAACGGCTATTAGAGATTAAGATATTGCACTTCTCCCCAGAGTCGTTCTTTTCTGGCATAGAATATCACAAAGGATGAGTTTATTGCGTATTTAGAAATCTTTTGGTAGAAGGCGTTTGGGGTTACGATGGCTTTGGTTTCTCTTAGGAATTGTATTAGTCGGTGTTTGTTGTTTTTGTAGTTGGAAAGTTAAGATTATTTTGAGCAATCGGCCCCCGAAAGAGAATGTTCCCCATCTCTTTCTTGTCTGTACCATCTTTTTATTTGAAAATTTTCTTTGAAACTGGGGCCAATTTCACAAAATGGTCTCGGCTATCTTTTCTTGCTATATCTTATAATGATGATGATAATAATAATAATATTCAATTTTTTTAATCAATTCAATTCAAAATAACATTAATTTTTTTCCTTCAAATAAATTAATGATGTACAGTGTAGCAATTTACAATTGTAATCATATAGGATAATTAGAACGTGAATCATTAAGGTACGTAGACAAATTTAAGGAAAAGGGCGCATATCCAGAAGCAGAGCTTGTGTTGGATGCGCCGACAGATACAACAACAGCAACAACAAAGAAAATACAATACATATACAATACATACTTTATATAATAATTAAAAAAAAACAATAAGAGAGGGAGTATAGGACAGAGGGAAAGAAGGCTGCTGAACAGTCGATCAGACAAGGTATACATAATATATCGCTCTTCCAGAAATATGTATCACAGCGCTTTACAGTATGAGTATTGTGTAACTTAATTGAAAATTTATTACCTACACAAAATACAAAACAACAAATTATTTAACTGTAAAAGAGGAACATTAATTTCTTGTGCCACCCTCTTGACATAGACGCTAGAGTTCATACGTCTATAATAAGAGGGTGGCATGATGAGTTTATACGTTTTAGCGAGAAGATAATAGTGGACCATTTCGAATAATCAGCCCCTGGAATATACAAACCATTATTGTTTCCTGAAGGTCCATTGCCAAAGTTCGCGCGTCCAGAGAATGCTATCCATCTCTTTCCCGACTGTGCCACTCCACAATTCGTCAAACCTTCGCTACTCCACCAAGTCCGCCATCCAAAGTCGCATTCAAATTCTGTTAGAGGAAACATGGAGAAAACGAAATATTGAAGAAAAAACATTGTTCTGTTTGGTTGGTCTGCTCTTAAAAGGGAACAAACCTTTGAGTTATTGTGCTGTCAGATGATGGAAACAGTGAACAAATTGTGAAAAATTGAGAAAATTAGTTGAAAAGTCACATTTTTTGTTTTGCTTTGTTGGTGTGTTCTTGAAGAGGAACCAACCCCTTCAATTATTGGGCTTTCAGTGGATGAAAGTGAATATACTGTAAAAGTTGGAGTAAATCGGTTGACAAGTTGTAATTTTTAGAAGTTTTAATGCCATCACGATCCCTGCTGCTGGTGCGGATCCCTCTGGTAGGCAACTTTGAAGGAAAGTGTTACGTCATGTCTAAAGTATCGCCATAGTTTTCGTATACCAAATTTAACATTTTCTTCAGGAGAAAAAATAAAATGTGATTTAGAATGTCTTTTTTATTTCCTCATGCATTTTGTGAAAACTCGTTCCATATTCTTATTTTTTTTACATTAACCCCTAGCTCGATTTCATACCGTAGTCAGGGTAAAGATACGATTCATAAATATTAACTAGCGCAGTATATGCATATAGTTTCTGCACTTTATAAATGTTGCTCTCATTATTATAACTATCATTATTATTATCATCATTATTGTTATTATTTTCATAATTTATTACTTTATTTATTATAAGTGGTAACATTATTATTATTATTATTATTATTATTATTATTATTATCATTCCCATGGTAATTTGAAAACAATTCATATTCCAATATGTCATCATTTTTATCGATTTGGAATAAATTTGCTCCCATCAAGCCAGATATTCAGCGCAATATATTTCCCAGTTTATAATGCGATTGAAACTACAGGTATAACTTTATGCGAAAATAAGAATGAGGAAATGGTTCTATATTGTAGATATACTTTAAAACATATATATATATATATGTATACTCCCCAGCTGATGAATGATGCACCAACAGCATAATTATTATTCCCATGACATTATGAAGATGATTCATATTCCAAAATGTTATAACTTTTTTTATTGATTTTGAATAAATTTGCTCCCGTCAAACCAAATATTCAGCGCAATATATTTCCCAGTTTATAATGCGATTGAAACTACAGATATAACTATATGCGAAAATAAGAATGAGGAAATGGTTCTATATTATAGATATACTTTAAAACATACTCACCAGCTGATGAATGATGCACCAACAGCATAATTATAATTTCCATGGTAATTTGAAGACGATTCATATTCCAATATGTTATAATTTTTATCGATTTGGAATGAATTTGCTCTCATCAAACCAAATATTCAGCGCAATATATTTCCGAGATTATAATGCAATTGAGATGCGAATAGAAATGTAAGAATGAGGAAATGGTTTCCATTTTCAGTTTTAGAGGATGAACACCGGAAATTTTTATCCGACGGTAAAGCCATTATTCACTTGAAATTTCCTCCTTCAAAGAAAAATCCGGTTCACAGTTGGAATGGCTTTCGTCAGGAATAAGCAAAATAATGATAGATTAAGAGTAGATTTCGTAAGAATTCTTGGTTTTGTGGGATAATACGACACATTCTTTCGTGTCCAGACACGTCAAACACTTCGAAAAAAANAGAAAGTCCTTATTCCAAAAGCCTCATTTCTCAGGATGACATTTAAGATCAGGTTCATATCATCGTTTGGAAAAGGAGAATCTCACAGGAAACATTCCTTCTTCAAGTCAAATTCTTGCTGGCTTGGGCTATATGAATTCCGAGGTGGATAATTTGTACTGCGTGCAAGGAGCCACTCTTAGCAGGTCCATTCTTCTAAAGTGCCAGAGCATGCATTCCGTAACACTGGCATGACATATATACGTACATCAGGGATCAGGCCCGTAGTTAGAGTTCTCATTTGAAAAAGATGATGAGCAGACACACTTCCCCTTAATATATCTAAAAACTCACTTGCAAGAAGAAAAAAAAGGGGGAGGGAGTGCCTGCATGCCCCTAACCTCATTGTTTTTATGGTAAATAGGCTATTAACACTGTCACGGAGATTACCAAGAGGTCAATTAGAATCCCTCCCATTATATGTTTCAGGGGTTGATGAGGATGGAGCTATGCATATGTGGCTTAGGTTTGTCCGGGAACTGAATGGCCAGCATCAGCTCTGGTGTTTATGGGAGAAGATTTATTATATATACCCAAATATCTCAATTTACCATCATATGCCTCTATCCACAAACAAATCAAGCATATAGCAGGCTCCATCCTGGAGTATGTCGAAGAACTGAAGATCTCCCATTCTGAAAGTTCATTAATCTGCTATGATTCCCAAAGTGTTTTCTCTCATCTGTCACCCATGGTCATTTAATATCTGCCTGGTATTTATCTTAATCTTTAAAGCGAATATTGTGTAATGGACGATAGTCTAGAACAAAATCATATTTGCCTTAGACTTATGCTCTATGGTAGTCGATGGAAATCATTGGGTCTGCAGCATAAAAAGTCGAAGGTTCAAACAAAACGAAAGTAAAATCTTATCGATTAAACACCCCCAAGTTCCACATTAAAGGTTTGACAGAAAAATCCTCACAGAAAAAACAATCACGAAAAATGGCGAAATAAAATGGAAATGTCGAGAAAGGAGGAGTGGGAACAAATTGAACTGAAGACTTCGCAAAATCATCATAGTTGTTCATAAAGCGCAAAATATTATCCCCCAATTTTTTTTTTAATACAAAACGATGATCCAATGTCTGGTTGAAACATAATAGAATAATAATAATATAAAAAAACAATAGGAATCGGCACCCCTAAATCCTTTATGATGCAGAAAACATATCATACAAAGTCTCAAATGTTTTCTCTATGGCGGTGAAATATTTTGATATTCATAATGGCATCTCAAGATATGGTTGAAATAAATAGAACCAACATTTGTTTGNTTTTAATTCAAAAATTTGAATTTGACCGTTAAATCATATTTAGCGCCCTCTCTTGGTTATAACAATATTTTGCTTGTTATCGGGCATATGCAAAGTTATTTCAGAGATTTGACAATAGAAAGATAAAAAGGTATACACAACGATAAATCCTATAATTTTTTTTTATCAAACTCTGTGCATGAGAAGTTGTCATGTATCAAGAAAGAAAATATTGAATTTCAGCCCAAAAACTTGAAATATTTTACACATTTTAGGTTATAGCTTTTCCAAAACTAACTAATTTTTCACACAATCTTTTGTGCCACACGTTTATGTACTATATATATTTTATTTTATTTAGATTTGAAGACATAATTTAGGGATAAAGATATTGGCTTTTACCAAAACTTTACTTGGGTTTTTATGTGGCATCCTGTTCCACTGAGAGCAGAAAGGTGCATTGATGCAACGTTATACCAAACATTTGAAACTAGTGGCAGCGGTGGGATTTGGGCCATTTAATAGTCCGAAAGGAGCACTCATCTTCGGAATTTACTTGTCATTGTCTTGTTTCTCTTTTCTGCCTCCTTATTGTGTATTACTTGTCTGTGTGTCTATGTATAGCTGTATTCATATATGTACTGTGTTTTCGTACGTGTGTAGGCTATATACCGTATACCCCGGACGGAAAGACCACACCAATGAGGATAGCACATATTCCAGTCGGTTTATTTAATCTTTTAATTTTCAAACGGATTGTTCCCTCAAACCTCAAAACGATTAAATAAACCGGCTGGGATCTGAGCCCGCTAGCCTATCCCACCCATTCATTCACACAAGGAGATTGACTTGCACAAACGTGAGTTTCAAAAAGATTTTTTTAAATTCTATAAAAACGGCTGTAGGTTATTGTGCTAAATGACAAATAATCTTTTAAGATTTCAGCACACGACCTGGTACCAGTCGTTTTTAAAGTCTTTCTCATCTTGGTGAAATACTACCTTTGTCGTTGTTTCACCAAATCGATCGTAAAGTTACGCACGACTTTAAGAAAGACTAACAAGTTCAATAATCTTAACATTCTTGTTCAGATTGGCATAAGAAATGGTACCAGTCGTACGTTAAGTTGTTGTTAAAATCTTTCGAAACTTGGTGGAGCAGTACCCTAGTCAGAATTTTGGTTACCTACTATCACTAAATATGAAGAAATGCCAACCATTCTGGATACTTCAAGAACTCGATCCACCACAAGCAAAATGGAGAGAGCATGGTTGTCATTATGTTTCACTTTTGTTCAGAGATTTAGTTATTCACATTTCAAGTTTGACGCCAAACATCATCACTATGAGCATGATGAGCAGAAAGGAGAAAGGACTGGTACGAAGGAAACAACTTCATTCAAGCCCTCACAATAGCTTCATGAACACAAAAGAAGGACACTTCCCTGTTCATTTACCAACATGTGTTCGACATTTCTTTGCAGAATAAGATGGAAAGCCATCTCTTTGAATGCCTCTGAATGCCTTTGAATTTTGAATGATTCAATGGTAAATGCTTACTTTGCCCGAGTCATTTGATACCTTCTGCTCACAATACATGATATCCTTATTCTAAGCGTTATCATGTTTATAGTGATAAGATAAAAATAATCCTCATTTGCAGTGTAACATTTCTAATAGTTATTATTTTATCAAGGACAATCATGAAAGAAAGAAAGAGATAACTCGCTCTGAAATTTTTGTTTGTGTGAAATTTAATAACATTGAAGGTGACAAAATAACAATTTCTTGCTTTTTTTAAATCACAATTCGACACTTTGGTGAAACATGTAAATGATTTACTTGTCTTGTGCATAGCCAAAACAAATATACCAGCTAAATTATTTTTTTTATAAACAACATAACGTGTTCAATTCAATGTGTAAACATTGATGATGCATGTACATTTACATTACAACAAATCATACTAACGTGATATTATTCAATCTATTCAAACTACAATTCAATAATTAAATGTCTAAGAAAATGATACACAACATTTAGTACCATAAAATATGTGTTCACTTCAATATGTGTATTGATCTTGTAATAGAGTTTAATATTCTTATTATGAAAAAAAAAACTTTTATTGAACTAGGCTGAAACAGATAAAGATTATTTCTAATTTAATTCGTTCTCTCTACTTGCGATTAAATAACATTTTGTATTAGAATTGCAGATAATTGCAATTTTTACAATTATTTGAATGCACATTAAAAGACGTGTAAAACATGAAAGAGGAGTCAAAAAGAGAATATCTTATAATCTATATTATGCAGATACAAACAAAAACATCATAAAAACGACCACCCCCACCCCCCATATAATTAAAAGAAGAGTCTACCCCAAAATAACATTTTTTAACAGGAGCAGAATTAGAAGTAGGTTTTTTTTTTTTTTGCTCCATGCATTACAATCTTAAAGCTCAAATAACGTTTAGGTAACGTGTTTGTCCCCAAATGTTGTCTTCAAATCTAAATAAAATAAAATGAAGTATATAATTGATATTGCACAAAAGATTGTATGAAAATAAATGAGCTTTGGTAAAGCTATAATACAAAATGTGCAGTGCCCCGAGATTGAATCTACATTTTCTTTCTCGATAAAACATACCTTCTCATGCACAGTATTGGATGAAAATTGCCAAATCTAGGAAATAACGTTGCATCTGCCCAATTATTATTCTTATAATTGTTATTGGTATAAGATATCCGTGTTCATATAAAATGTTGTCAATCAAATTATCTTCTGGGCCCCGTAACATAAAGCTTTGCGATTAATCACTATTTGATTTTGCGATCAATTGCAAACTTTTGTACATGATTTGTCATAGACTTGCGATTGATATCAATCGCTATCAGATTAGCAATTAATCGCAAACCTTTATGTTACGGGGCCCTGGTGTTGATCTATCGTTGAATCGTAAATCGTTCTTTGGGACTGCACTTTCTGCAAATGCATAGGCCAAGTTGTCTACCAAAAATGGGGTGTTTTTTTATTCATTCCCGTTTGACGGCAGATAGCTTTCCCGGACAGTTCTATCCATGGTATAAAATCCACAGAATGAAATCCACAGAATGAAATCAATCAAATTATCTTCTGAGCGAGATCCATTGTTGAATCTTCGAAAAATTGTCTGTATAGGACTGGCCTTTCCTTTACGGTC